>VSMD01120077.1:0-118520 GCA_008750895.1 Mirza zaza | reverse complement strand
GAGCCCAGGAGTTCAAGACCAGCCTGGGCAACATAGCGAGACCCCATCTCTACCATAAAAAAAGAAAAAGAAAAAACATGGCAGCAGGTTTGGAAATGGTTCTTAGGAGCCATTTTCCATCCTCCTGCCTCCTTGGGGTAGGGCCGCATGTGAGCCAGGATGCCTTTTAAACTCCTTGCAGAAAAGCAGCTAGAGTGTACCTTGGCCATTCTTTCAAGAGTCTGTTTCTCAGGAAGCTCTTCCTTTTCTCCCGGTATCATTTCAGTGCCGGTTTCCTTGGGCTGCCCTTGGAGTCCCCTGTGGGGTCCTCCCTTCTCTAGTCTCAAGTCATTTCATTAGCAGACAGTCACAAAGATCACAGAAGCCCCACACCCCGACCTCTGTCTTCAGAAAAGTACCCAGAAGGGTTTCTACCGCGTGCAGTTTGTAAAAGGCCCTCCCGACCAGGTCCTCCTTCCACGTGAAAGGCGAAGTCGTGTCCCGGCACGAGGGTGATGGCGCATCGTGGGGCCTGGCTGGGGAAACTGTGGCGCAGACGTTGCCTCAGACGGCACTCACAGCCCACGTGAGGGATGCCGGACAGGCCGTTGCCTCTTCATAACCCAGGCTAGATGGTCCACCAGAGATGCTCTTAGGATCTGAACTTAGGATAAGAGAACTTTAAGTAAAAGTTTGCTGCTTTAGACAGCGTGAGTGAATTTTAGGAAAGTGTGAGCTTTGGGTCTATTGCTGTTGTCATTGTCGTCGTATCTTGTGGCATCTGAGTCTTTCCCCCTACCTTCCTCACCCTACGTCCTGTGTAGCCATCCAAGGACCCCAGAGCTGAAGGTTCCCCTGCCAGGCCTCGGGGGTCTTATGTTGTGGGAAGGGGAGAAAGATGGCCAAGATGGTGAGACAAGTGTGGCAGGAAGTGCCTGTCGTGAGCACATCACATGGGCCCAGAGGGCACGCGCTGGTCCCACACTGGCACCCCAGGATCTACCGAACCCTGTCTGCAGGGCAGGCCCAGGTCCACCAACCCTGAATCCATGGCTGGAGGGCCCAGAGAGGTGCCGTGGCTGTCCCACACGCTAGGGCAGAGCTGAGACATAGGCCTCTGTCTCCCGATTGCCACACACCAGAACAGGACCCCAGATCTGGCAGCCGGGACCCTGGGAGGGTCTCAGCCTCATTGGGAAGAAGCTGTGCTTGCTCACAGCAGCCCTTCCGCCCAGCGTTGTTAATAACCTGTAGAGAAATCCCCCCAGAGACCCTCCTGGCGAGCCCTCCTGCTCCTGTCTCGATGGCCGCCTGCCACCTGCTCAGGCAAAAAGGAAATGCCGAGTAAATCCGTGCGTCCCCGTCTTCCTTCCAGGCCCCCAGCCCCTGCACGCTCCGGCCTACCCATTGTCCCAGCCTACTTCCGGTTTCCAGGCAGCATAATCTCCTCAGAGCTGCCGGCACTTTGGCAGTGAGTGTTTCTCTTGATCTAAAGCTCCCTTTTGACTCTTGCTCAAGAGGACGTGTCTCGCCCCCTCCTTCCCCCGGAGCATTTGTTTTGCCTCCTGCCTTATCGCCGGCGCTGGCTTCATCCACATGGGCCTTTTTGAAGCCCAGCTGAGGCGGATTCGAGTGCACTCCAGAGTCAGCTCATTCTGTTCTAGTCCTCCACCAAGTGCCCCATGCAGTCCGCTTGGAACCTGGTCTCTCTTTACTGTCACGTCCCTGCCCTGGCCCAGTCTGTGCCCCAGCTCCAGGCCCACTTAGAGCCACCCAGAGCCTCCTAGTTGCTCCCCAGAGAGCATCATCGTTAGCCTGGTAATGGCACTTGTGTCTCCATTTCATCCTCCACCTTGTCGTCAGTACACTTGTGGCCTTCGTCAGGCCCTTCTGCCCCCAGACTTGCTTTCATGTCCAGTGAAGGAAGGACAGTCGTCCAAACTCGAGGACTCCCAGCCCTTCCTGCTGCTTCAGGAAAGAGTCTTGGAAATGCCACTGTGCCTGGGAAGTCCTGACTTGTTTCGGCTTGGTTTGGCATCTCTCTAGTAAAGCCTTTTCCGCGTGTTAACCACGCACCACCTGTGTTTCAGTGCCCCAGATATGTCTTCTTCCCTTCTCCCAATCAGGGCAGCGTGCGCCCCCCACCCCTCCGTGCTGCGATGCCCACGATGCCTTTGTGGAATGCAAATTCAAAGAACAACGTAGTATGGAAAAGCACACAGAGGTGTACTATTGCTGTACGTGTGGCATGAGTGTGCCACAGCCCAGTGAGTTTTCACTAATTGTTGCACCCACCTAATGAGCACCCAGATCAAGAAATAGAACATTTCCAGCACCGAGAGTTCCCTTTCATGTCCTTCCCCTCCTTCGCTTGACCTGGTTTTGAAGTTTATATAAATGGAATCATACCGTTTGTGTTTTTGTGGGGTCTTTTGGTTTGTTTGGGGTTTTTTTTTGAGAGACAGGGTCTCATTCTGTCACCCAGGCTTGAATGCAGTGGCCCGATCATAGCTCACTGCAGCCTTGAACTCCTGGGCTCAAGCAATGCTGCTTCCGCCTCCAGAGTGGCTGAAATTATAGGCGTGCACCAGAACGCCTGGCTAATTTTTTTTTCTTTTTTTTTGTAGAGGCAGAATCTTGATATGTTGCCCAGGCTGGTCTCAAACTCCTGGCTTCAAATAATCCTCCCACCTCAGCCTCCCAAAGTGCTAGGATTACAGGCGTGAGCCACCCTGCCCAGCCCAGTTTGTGGTCTTTTATAAAGCCCGGCTACTACTGATCCACATTAGGTTTGTGAGAGTCCTCTGTAGTAATAGTTCACATTTCCATAGAATGTTCCACCATGTGAAGATACCATGATTTATTGTCTATTCTAGAATTGATAGCCATGTGGGTTGTTTTCTGTTTGGCACCATTATGTATAATGCTACTATGAACATTCTCTTACATGTCTTTTGGTAAACACATATACACATTCCTGCTAGGTATATAAGCTAGGAAGTGGTGGATTGGTAAGCAAACACAAAATCAGCTTTGGGAGATACCGTGCACAGTGCTCACACCAACTTCCACTCCCATCGGCAGTGTGGGAGAGTTCCGATTGCTCCACCTCCTAACCAATACTTGTTATCATCCGTCTTTGGGTTTAGCCATTCTGGTGGGTGTGTGGTGCTATCACGTTGTGGTTTCACTTTGCATTTCCCTGAAGGCTAATGAAGTCCAACAACTTTTCATAGCATGTTGACCTTTCGGATATCCTCTTTTGTGACTGGCCAATTCGAGTCATTTTTGCATTGAGTTTTCAATGTTTTTCTTATTGACTGTGGAAGTTCTTTCTATAGTCTGGATTTGAGTCTTTCTCAGCTATATATACTGTAATTATCTGCTCTGTGGCATGCCTTATTGCTC
The DNA here is from genome assembly GCA_008750895.1 of Mirza zaza. Classification (NCBI taxonomy): domain Eukaryota; kingdom Metazoa; phylum Chordata; class Mammalia; order Primates; family Cheirogaleidae; genus Mirza; species Mirza zaza. The sequence continues at coordinate 115,133 of VSMD01120077.1, read as the reverse complement.
CCTTAATGTGTCCTTTGATGAGCAGATGTTCTTTATTTTAACGTAGTCCAGATAGTCAGTTTTTCTTCGTGGTTAGCGTTTTTCTAAGTTTTGTGGTGCTTTTTCAGGGGATTGGGAGCTCATTGGAACATACCCATGATGCTGGCTGCTCTGCTTGGTGTTTCTCAGGCATCCCCAGGGAGGGGGATACTGAGCACCAGCTGCCCAAGACCCCAGAGGCCTTAGTTCGTAGATCTGGACAGGTTCTTAGAGACCACCCAGCCTGTTTGTGCCTTGTAAAGACACAAATTCCTGATGGAACCTGGGGGGGCTTTTGGTGCGGCCAGGCCAGCAGCGGTGTACAGCCCGGAGCTGGGAGCCACTGCTCGGTGTTGGGCAGCACGCTGGGGTGGCATGTGGTAGGGACCCAGGTCAGAGGCACCACAGTGAGCAGCAGGACTTGCTTGGCCTGTGCATCTAAGGCAGAGGTCAGGAAGACCCAGGAACTCTGGTGGCATCTCCCTATGGCGCCATCGCTCTTTCTCTAGCCCTTGTTTGAGGTCAGCCTTGTTGCTTTGGTCTCTTCCAAGTGGCTTAGACATGGCCACCACATCACGTGGCCATCACACCCCTGTAGGTCATGATCCAAGAGGAAGCTGCTGTGACTGGCTCAGACAGGGTCAGCCGCAGAGAGGTGGGGCCGAGGGGGCCAGGAGTGGCAGCCCTGACAGAGCCCCACGTGGAGTCGGGAGCTAGGGGTTGCTCTCTCCACGCAGTGCTGGACAGTCAGACCCACGGGGCCACCACTCGGCTGCCTTCCTGAGCACAGTTTTCTTACATGAAAATGGAGATGGGGTATATCTCTGTCTCCTCCTCATCCTCGTGAGGATTAGATGACGTGGCGCATGGAAAGTGCTGGCACGTAGGAACTGTGCTGTAGGTATCAGCAGCACCTGCAAGGTGATGGCAGGAAGGAGCGTCAGTCCTCGCTGCACTTGTGCCCGGCTGGGCCTGGCATCTGCTCACCGGCCTGCTCCCGACTTGGGCCCAGCTCCCGGAGAGTGGGTGTCTGGGATTGCCTCACTTTCTCCTGTCTCTAGAGAAGGTTAAGAGAGAAAGGCTTTAAGTTTCCATCACTCAAATGAGGACATGAGCCCTAGCATCCTCTCTTCTTCTGTCACCCTCCCCACCTCCCAGCACACCCTCATTCATCAGGTCAGGACTCTGGGTGGGATGTGACCGAAAGCCAGCTCTCACCCTACCGTAAGAAAGGTAAGGGCTGTGTGCAGGTAAGGACAAGGATTGGCTCGTCACAAGAAGTTTAAGGCTGGAGCCTCCTCTTGTCCTCAGGACTCGGTCCTTAGTGGAGGCGTAGCCGTATGATAGGAGCAGGGGGTAGTAGGTCAGGGAATTTATAGTGAGGAAGCTCACCTGGCTGGAGGCAGGGGTCAAAGATTCAGTGCACACAGCAGTTCTGTGCAAGTCCTGGGCCGAGGGTCCTGCCTTCACCAGGGTTGCAGTCTAGGGGGACGGGCCCACAGGCAACAAGTCACAGAAACGTGTGACCCTGTGTTGTGATGTGCCTGGAAGGAAATGCTGGGGCTGGGGAGGGGTCCTCAGCTTCCGGCCTTTGGGAAGGGGGTGTCCCGCAGCCTCCGGGGAGCCTGGAAGCCGTGACCTGTTTGCAAGGTTTTCTCAAAGCTTAAAAATGCCCTAGTTTTCCCTCCTCGGGCTCCGCTGAAGCTGTGCCAAGAATTGGCTTTTAAAGGCCGCCTAAAATGTGGTTTGGAGCCAAAAATTTATAGAGCCAGTGCATTTGTGACCTTGTTGAAAATGCTTACTGAGGAAAACCTAGGGGTGGGATTTAGGACTTTTTTTTTCCTTTCTAAAATTAAAAAAAAAAATCTCCTTGGTCCATCCCTACCGCATGCCTTCCCCACCTGCAGCCCCTCACCCCCACGGCCGACTCCCCGCTGCCCCCACCGTGTCCTCCACTCGGCCACACCTCCCCCTCCCCAGCCCCTCACCAGCTCCCGACACCAGTGTCGAAAAATACCAAGTAGGTAAAAATAAGGAGCCTGGGTAGAGCCCTAGAAATTAGGCCACAGCTGTCAGGCTGGGCAAGAGCCCTTGCGTCTCTGCGGATGGAGCTGCCGGGATCCAGAGCGCGGCCCCTCCCCGCCAGGGCACATAAGGAGGCGCTGCTGCTGTGCTGGGCAGGGACAGCCAGGAAGCGCCATGTGTCACCAAGCAGACCTGCCCGGGTGTCCGTCGGTGCCAGGCCCAGTACCCGCCAGTGGGGACACCGCCGTGGGCAGAGCCAGTCCCTGCCCGCCAGGGTTAGTCTTACTCACAAGTGACAGCGTCGTAGTGTGATGATGCTCTGCGGAGCAGATGGGGTGGGGATGCCCAGCCCTTTGGAGGGGAAAGCTTCTAGAAAGACGATGTCTACGCTGAGCCAGGAAAGATCAGCAAGAGCAGGATAGCTGGGGTGGGGAGGAGAAGGCGTTTCCGACACAGCAGCCAGTCTGCGCACAAGCCCGGGGGGCCACTTCCCCAGCCCTGGGCGACTTGGAGCGTGGTTAGGAGGCCAGGCCCAAGGCGGGCTACCCCATGAGCCACAGACGGGCCGGACCAGGTTCAGAAAACTCCCTCCACCTGTGTAGGGGTGCTCCAGTCCCTGAGAGGAGAAGCCACTCATGTTTAGCCACCCTGGAGCGCTGAGGATAGGCAGCAGGAGTTTTAGAGGCCGTGCGGAGTGGCTTCCAGAGCTCAGCACCCTGCTGGCTCCCAGAACTTAAGGGGAGCAGGAGGGAAGTGGGGCCCATGGCCCACAGGGGGTGTGGGGATGCGAGACCCTCACTCATTTGCTGTAACAGCTGTAGCCTTACACTCTCCCCTGCCATCAGCCTCATAACGCCTGGTTAAAGAGCTGGCTTAGGAAGCTTGCTTGACACAAGGGTTCTTGCTGCTATATCATTCTAGAAGGTTCAGTGCTGCTGGGACAGGCAGTTTAAGCAGATGACCTGAGCTGAGTTTAAAACCCTGACACCACAGACATCCCTGCCCTGGACTTGTCTGTCTTGAGTCGGTTAAGGTACCTGAGAATCCAGCCAAGTTTCCTCATCCTGAGAAGAGTCAGCTTTTCCTTTCGTCCGGGGAGAGCTGAGCCCCTCCTTCCCTGCGGGCGAAGGCCTGCCTCCCCGGAGCCCCTTTCCTGAAGGAGACCCCCGCCTACCTCTGCCGGAAGCCCCTGGCCCTCGCAGTTGGCTGGTTCCTGGAGTTACCTCCCTTCCTTCCTGCCCTTGAAGCCTGTCCCGGTCCAGCTCCTTCTGCTGCTCCAGGCCCCCAGCAGCATGGTAATTGGTTTCTCAGATCCTCAGCTGTGGGCCCGTCTGCGAGCACTTCCCTCGGCAGGAAGACCTATCTGTGCTCCTGCCCCGCAGGGAGCCCCTCAGGGAGAGGCGGTGGGGAACTGACTGAACCTTCCAGACCTTCTCTCATTCCTGCCAATGATGCCTAAAATAGACAGCAAAAGTACTACAGCTCTGGCCCTGTGCACGGTCGCATCCCCCGCCCCTAGGATGGGCTCCGGGCCGGTGGGGCTGGCCCAGGGACAGGGCACCGTGCAGCTGCCGAGCGCGATCTGTCTCCAGCGGCTGCAGAGATGAGTGTCTGCAGTTACAGCTCCTGGAAGGTCACAGCCTTCATTTCATTTTTGTGGCACTTGCAGAAGAGTTCAGTCTCTCTTCACATGTGCACAGCCCCAGGTTCAGCCCGCTAATGGCTTTCTGGGAGAGAAAAGGTGGCGATCAAAGATGTGCCCAAGGCAAGCACGATGGCCACAGAGAGCAGAGAGCCCAGATGGGCAGCAGTGGCCGAGGGGGTGAGGGACGGCAGGGGGTCACAGTGGTGTGGCCTCTGAGGAGGACCTTGAGATTTCATCATCTGTGTCTGTGCTGTGATCGGCCCTGTCTACCGCCTTTCAAGTGTCCCCCTGGCCCATCCCTGACCCAGCTCTGCCCTTCCCCGCAGAAAGGACATCTGCAAAGGTAGCCCCAGACCCTTTGCACTTGAAGATGGTTGCATGGGGTAGAAGCAATATTTAAGCAGCACCTAGAAGGGCTGCCGTCAGGGAGGCTTGTGGTCTGCTCAGATTCTCAGAACCCACTCTGCTGGTGGCCGATTTGCACCAATGGCAGCCTGGTCAGCCCCATTGATAAGACTTCCCTCGTCTCCTGGCGATTCTATTTCAGGAGAAAGCCTCCCCCTGTAGTAGGCACTCCTGCCTCAAAGTGGAGCCAGGCCTTTTTTTTTCTGCTCGTATTATGCTAATCACTCCTTGCAAACAGGCAGACTTTGTAGGAGGTTTGCCTGGTTTTAAATGAAACATACGCCTTTGAAGCAAAGAGCCACAGTCGCTAAAAATATCATTTCCCGGCAGTTGATCCTCTCATTTGTAAAATGCATGTTTCCATTGTTAAATCCGCAGCAGCCCCCTCTGGAGAGGAGCGCTCCGCCATCACTGCCGGGCCCAGCGACACCTTCCCCAGCCCCGCTCCTGCCTCTGCCATGAGCATCCCCGCCAGGGAGTCCAGGACAATTGCAGTCGTGTAGGATTCTAAATACTTTCTCATTTATTATTTAGAAATAGTGAAATTATCAAATATTGAAATAATGGAGGCAGAGGTGGGAGGATCGCTTGAGCCCAGGAGTTCAAGGCTGCAGCCAGCTATGATTGCACCACTGCACCCCAGTCCGGGCAACAGAGCAAGACCCTATCTCCAAAAAAAAAAAAAAACAAATTTGAAATAATGCAGAGTCTGTAGCGTAAAATATGAAAGACCCTTTAGCACCACTTCCTCCCCCAAAAGTAGCCTCTGTTGTCAGCTTCTTGTATTTCCTTCCAGAAGCTTTTCTGTGCGTTTATAAACATAGGGCCTGGTTTGGTGCTGTTTTTCCAGCAGGGGGTTCTAGACTCAGGACCTCTCTGTAGCTCGCCTTGGTCTCACCCCCTTTGTGGTCTTTGGGCAGAGCATGTCTCCCTGGGGACCCTGAGCCCAGGTGGACACTACTCTCTGGGCCCAGAGCACAGTGGCTAAGGGGCGCTCTCCCCAGTGGCCCCATCTCAGTGTTAAAATCTGTCCCCAGCCTTTCTCTGTTTGTCCCTGGCGTCTTTGCTCTGAGGAGTAGTGGTGTGATCCTGGGGGGAGCTTTGTTCAGGGGGGCCCTGGTCTGTAACTGAGACCTAGAACTAGGACATGTCCCCCCACCCTCGAGTGACTTCCAAAGACGCCTCACATCTGGGGCCTCTCTCATTCTCAGGCATTTAATCCGGCGAAGATTTCCTGGGCTGGCCAGGAACATGTGGATGAAAAGCCTATTTCATGCATCTTAAAATTCCCTGAAAATGTCTGATGACAAAAGGAATTTTTTTCAGCCTCCTGGCAGGGGGTGGGGGAGGGTACCATCAGAAGAATCGGCCCCTTCCATGTGGCCACAAATACCTGAAGGAGTCCCCTCCATGCTGCCTTTGTCCCACCACTTCTGCCGTGGCTCTTGCATCCTCCCAGCCCTTTCAGACTCTGATCTTTCCCCAGCTTCCCCGAGACTGCAGCGCGGCTGCTCTGATATCTGCTCTTTGTCACCAGTGGCGGGGATTAGTGTTTAACTCCCCGTCCTGTTTTCTGACGTTTATCTCAGTGCCCTTTAAGTGGGTACTTGAAAAGGCTACAGAAAACCATCTCAGTTCATACAATTTCACAAAACCCCCAACTAAGGACGTAAAGACCAGAAAGGCACTAATGGCTCGAGCTCGTAATCGGGAAGTCACTGTGGCAGTCTCATCGAGCCAGAAAGGTAGGAGTGACTGTGCGTGCTCCCCAGGGGTGCCACTGCTCCAGGGGTAAGCCCAGCCACCGGCTGCCAGAAGAGGTGATGCTGGAGGCCGGGAGAGTCCTGGGGAAGCCCGAGTCTTGCCCAAGAGCTGCTCTTTTTTCCCTCCTGCTTGGACAGAGGAAGTCAGAGCTGCTGTACAGTGGGCTTGGGACCGTCAAGATAGGGACCAGCAGGGAAACAGTGCCATGCCAGGCAACACTCAAGAAAAAACAGGACCCACCGGGTGTGGTGGCTCACGCCTGTAATCCTAGCACTCTGGGAGGCCGAGGTGGGTGAATCTCTCAAGGTCAGGAGTTCGAAACCAGCCTGAGCAAGAGCGAGACCCCGTCTCTACTATAAATAGAAACAAATTAATTGGCCAACTAAAAAACATATTAAAAAAATTAGCTGGGCATGGTGGCGCATGCCTGTAGTTCCAGCTACTCGGGAGGCTGACGTAGGAGGATTGCATGAGCCCAAGAGTTTGAGGTTGCTGTGAGCTAGGCTGATGCCACGGCACTCTAGCTCAGGCAAGAGAAGTGAGACTCTGTCTCAAAAAAAAAAAAAACAGGACCCAAGCTCCATGCTGGTGTGGGCAGGGCCAAGAGAAGATAAGCTCCAAGGCCGAGCTCAGGCTCTGTGGCCCCCATTCTATGCAACCGCCGCTGAAATCGCCCAAGTCCCCCGAGAGAGTGCATTGCCACACCTAGAGCAGTCAGCCCTGGTGGGGCAGCTGGGTCAGCAGGTCTCAGGCCACCCAGGGAGCTCATTAAGAATACGGATCACTGACCACCTGCAGGAGGGGGCTGTGCACAGTTTTGTGGTCCCAAACATCTTCTGGTGACTCAGGTTCAGGGGTCCCTCAATTAGGAGAGGTGCCTGGCTTGTGGGACCCTCCTGGTTCTGGAGAGTAAATGTGCAGCCTTCTTGACGGGTGAGGACACTGGTGGGACAGGGGTGGTGACTCTCTGCTGAGAGGTGTGGAGCCGAAGCCATGCCCATGGCGCCTGAGGGCAGAGCACTCAAGGTGCCACCAGAAATCAGAGTGGCAGCCCGGGTTGGAACTCCCTCAGAGCTCGTAAAGTGCTTTGGAGGAAAGTCGTCATGGGAACGTGAAATACCAGTGAATCACTGTGATCACCCGGGGACAACCACGAGGACAGCCCACTTGTGCAAATCATTTGAGAAGGGAAGAAGCATTGTCACCTCAGGCCATGGCCACATGAACACCTGTGGCTTTGAAGCTCTAGGGGCCAAAGGTGGGCCCTGCAGCGGCCTTGGTGGTGGGGCCCAGGGCTGACAGAAGTGGAAGGATGGTCGCCATCTGTGAACACTCGTTGGTGTGTAAACAGCAGCAGGGACGGTTCCCTTGGCCTGGAACAAAGGGACTAGTCTGGGAGAAACAGAATGAAGTAAAGGAAAATGTGAATGGAACAGCCTGGTAACGGGAAGACCGCCGGGACAGGGGCGTCCCCAGCCATGCGTGGGTGCCATGGGTCTCCCTGGCCAGCTGCTCCCCCGGCTCCTTTCTCACAAGGCAACCCCAGTGGTTCGAAGGCAGAAATGGCAGCGGTACAGGGTGCCTTTCCCTTACCTGTCCCACGACAGACGCTCTATATCCAAGGACCCGACATGAGGTCACATGCCAGGGGGTGAAGGGGCATCTCTGCCCTGGGCATTCGAGCTGCAGGGAATTGGAGCCCTCAGATGGGTGGGAAGCGGGGCTGGGCCAGGGAGGGGACGTCTTTGTCCTTCAGCGGATGTCACACGGTGTGAGGCTCTCTGGCAGAGTGGGAACGTGACCTCCAGGTCAGGGACCCAAGTTCTGTCCCTGCTATGGCCTTGGCTTTGTGGCCCGGAGCCAGTCCTTGGCTTCGGTTTCTTCCTGTGTCCCTCGAGGCGGTTGGAGCGCATGGGCCTGACTGGAAGACAGCAGGGGCATGGAGGGACGGGTGGCAGCACGCCAGGCTAGGTGCCCCTCCCTGGGACTCAGCACACCTCGGGAGGACATCCTGCTTAACGGGCAGAGCTCAAGGGACTTCCAGGGAGAGAGAAGTGACTCCATGTTCTCTGATAACCAACCAAGGAAACTCTGGGGCAGCTGGGCTCAGGGATGCCATTTCTCCGGCATCAGTAGCCCTGGATTCAGAGCACAAGTTTGGCCACGTCTCCCTGGGCACCAGGAATCATTATATTAAACCCCCTGACCCTGGACCTCAGACGGCAGCTGGCCTGGGACCCACACTAAGGAGCTACTGCTCCCAACAGAAGTTCCTGAGAATCTGCTGTTGGAGTCACCCCCATAGACCCTTCTCCCCCCAGATCTCAGTGTGGGTCCGGGCTGCAGAGCTGTGGGTGCAGTTCCCAGGTCCTGCTTCCTTCTGGTCCCCTTGGAGACAAGCCATCGCCCAGCAGGACAGCACCATCCTGGCCAGGTTTGGTCAGAGCCTGCCACGGCAGAGGCGGCCCCAGGGTGCAGAGTGGGGGAAAGGAGCCAGTCACAGATGTGCTGTCCTGGATGGAGCCACAGCTTCAGGGCAAACTCGGCTCCAGTCCCCCTCGAAGTCCCCAGCGATATCTGTGGCTCAGGTGGCCTGAACTGTCATCACAGAAAAGCACATCCAAGCCTTGTGCCGTCTGGGCCCTGGGCCCTGCACATTGGTTGTGTCACAAGGTGCGGTGACGGCTCAGGGGCTACGTCCGGCTGTCCCACTGGGGACCATGGCAAGCCTCTAACCTGTTCTGCACTTGCATCCTCTGGTGAAAAGGCCCCTGGGCTGAAATAGCATCTGTACCATGTTGAGACATTTAACATACGTGATGTGCCTAATGTCACTCCACAACCGTCTGTCATTTGTGGCCACTGTTAGGAAGGAAGTGGTGCTTCTGGCTTGCAGGAAATCCATGTGGCAGTAGAAGGCAGCAGCCCGGCTGGACTCAGGTTCAAACGTGTCTCAGCGCTTCTTGAAGTTGATCATCAGGGAGATGGCAGGGTTTCCATTAGTGACCTCTCCCTTTGTTTGCATTCACTCAGAAGCCACATGCTTCTGTCCAAGGGTTTGTGGCCTGAGGGTGATGGCCTCCACGCAGGGGCCAGACTGTCCCCCACTCCCGTACCCTGGCAGCTGTCTCCTCACCCGGTCTTGTCCTCTGTTTTTGTCCAGCACCAAGACATTGTCTCAGCCAAGTCCCGGAGGGTCTTCCCTGCTGTCTCGGCTTCACAGCCTCCAGCAGGGGGTCACACCTCTGCCTCCAGTCCCCCCTCTGAGCTGTATCCAGCTGCATTGTGGAGTGTCTCCATGTGGGCTGGGGGCTTAGCCTCTTTTCTGGAACACAAACCCAGACCTCATTGTGAGTCAACTGCCTGCCAAGTCCCCTCCCAAATTCTGAAAGTGCTTTAATCAGAGCCAGACACCCCCAACCCTGATAACACGGTTCAAAATGCACCTGACTCCCTCGGCCGCCTTAGCGTCCAGTTCCATGTACAAGCTGAATTCCACGACCATGGTGACACAGGCTACCTCGTCCTTCCGGGCTATTACTGTTCTGTTCCACGGGCATCCATGCCCCCCATTGTCCACAGGGGCCCAGCCCTGGGCCTTGGGAAGCTGGTGGTCTGGCTGGACAAGGAGCCAGAGCCCGAGGAGGGCAGAGGGGCCACACGAGGGTCTGGGACGGAGCTGATGGGGGAACTGGCAATGGGGCAGGGGGCACAAGGAGGCGGGGCCAGAAGGGGGCTTGAGAAGGACCCGTGAGAGGACAGTGGGGGCCGGCTTGGCCAGGTTGATACAAGCACATGGAGAATAAGGCCAGGTGATCCACGGGGCCAAGGCAGGTGACTTCTGTCTTCAGAAAAGGCAGAGCCCCTCCCAAGGTGGGAAAGGCTGCCTGATTGCACCCTGGGTGGCGGAGAAGGCCGGAGTCACCTCTCCTGGCTCTATCCCACTCCCAGCTTGGTCCCTAGAGCAAACCCCAAACCTGGAGTGAGGGACCAGCTTGTCACTGAGGGGGTGAGGCCCGGCTGCCTCAATGAGACCTCTGCCACACATCTCTAGGGAAGCCCAGCCAGCTGTCTGTCAACCCCCAGAGCTGGATGGTGGCTCTTGTCCAGCAGAGGGACAGACAGCTGAGAGGACACAGGCCTCCCCTCCCCCGTGCCCCTCCCTCCGTCCCCTTCCCACAAGCCCCAGAAAAACAAGCCCTCACACCTCCTCCCCCTCCTCCCACCTCCCCACAAGAAACTTTTAAGTGTACCAGACGCATCGACTGCATTAAGCACGATGAATTTTTAAGGCATGAGCTGGCAGGGTTACCATGGCTGCCTCTGCCCTGAGGGGCACACTGCCGAGGATTGATTGAAATAAATAAAACAGATTTACAGTTTTCATACTTGGGAAGCAGAGAGTTGGAAGGGGAAGATACGGAGGGGAGGGGCCGGATGCAGCGAAGCTCTGGAGCTTTCTGGACTTCAGCTGAGAGGCCACTCCCTCCCCTCCCATCCTGAGGTTGTGCTGACCCGAAAGCTGCTTTCTCTTTAAATTCCTAAAGCATCCCAGCTGCCGGGCAGGGAGGAAGGCAGGGGGGCCTTCCCTGTGGGAACAGCTCTGGGCCATCTCTGTATTTTCGGGCCTTGCTCTTAGCTTGCACTTGAGGTTTACTGGCCGTGAGACTCCAGGTGTCTCCCAGGAAAGTGCCCATGTCCCATGGCCTTGGACAGGGATGTGGACGCCAGGCGGTAGCCAATGTAGAGAGGAGATGGGGGCCTGTCCCTCTGTGTGTGGAACTGGCCTAGTCAGGGCACCGCAGGCAGCCGGAGGTGAAGATGAAGGAAGGAGGCCCAGGCTGCAGGGAGAAGGACAGGGGACTGCGCAGGGATCCCTGAGGGTGCTTGCAGAGCGCTGTGGAGTCCCCCCACCCTGTGCTCTCAAAATCAGCACCCAGCCCAGCCTCTGAGCTTCCAGGAGCCAGGACTATGTGCCTTGTTACCCTTAGGAGCCTCCCAACCCCGCCCCCAGAGCTGCCAGCAGCGTGCAAGGGGTAGTGACCCCTGACCCCATGCCCCAGTGACACCACCCAGCAAGGAGCTGGGCTTGCGGGTGGGCTCCCAGCTAGACCCCTGGGGGGCTGCGGGATTGGACCCACGGGGGTAGGGGACAAGAGCTGCCCTCTGGTCCTGGCACCAGACCACGGAGAAGCAGAGGCAGGAAGTACTGGGTGGGCAGCGTTGAGGGATGGTTCCGCGGAGTGATTGGGGCAGATGGACCTTCTATACCCGTTCGTGCGGCCCCACCTGGCCACCTTCTGCTTAGTGAAGTCATCCAAACTCCTGCTTCTAGGGTGGCACCAGCCAGGCGCGACTGGGAAGGACTTGCCCCATTTATTGCACTCGGGGCAGCAGGGTAGGCACGGGGGCAGTTGAAGCCCTGGGACACGCCCAGCTGGCCCGGACCTTGCCGGCCTAGGCTGCTTCTGAGTCCTTCATTCGTCAGGGCAGGCGAGGGCTGGGTAGAGAGGGACTGTGTCACTGGCAGCTAGGGATTGCCACAGGAGAAGCAGGCACTCCAGCTCCATGCCCTCCTCTTGATGTTGGCATCTCCTTCCATTCAAGAGGTTCGGAGACCAGAGCGTCCCCATGGTTCTGCACACTGCTGGTGGCCCCCTCATTGCTGTGGTGAGCTTATTGTTTGGGACAGTAGAGAATGTCAGAGTTCCTAGGAGGGGGTGATGGCTTCAGCCTCCACCATTTCCCCTTAAACTTCTCGAGTCCACATCCCTCTCCATGAGCCTTGGGTCAGCCGGCCAGAGGGACAGGCTGTGCCCACCTAAGGCCCTAAAGGCCAGCGCTGCCAGGCCGGCTGGCATAGGGGCATTCTGGGGCCCTCAGGCCCTCTTCTCTTCCCCCCAGGCCGAGCACTCGCCCCCAACCCTCCCGGCCGTGGGTCAGATGCATCAGCGCTGCTGCCCTTGGTCACTCTCTTAAGGAGGCCAGGCCTGAGGAAGGAGGGGTGGGGGGTGGCAGCTGCAGCGCCCAACAAGGGAGTTGGCCCAGTGCCCCCACCCTCGGGTGTCTCTGTGCTACAATCAGTGTGGGGCTGGCGGGGGCGGTGGGAGCGTGGCATGCCCTTACTTGGTGACGAGAGCCAGAGGAAAGTCCCCAGAGGGAGCCGTCGTAAGTGTCCGGAGCTGACAGCCAGGGGACCTGGGAAGGATCAGCTGACAGTGCGGCTGGGGGAGGCTGTTTCTGCCCTGGTGATGTCGCTGGTCCTGTTTTCAGAGGGTGTGGGGAAAAGGGTCGTGGGAAGAAGTCTTACGTCTTCCCCGAAGCCGCAGGGAAGCATCCACATTCCCCAGGATGCAGTACGGCGCGGCGCCAGCATGCTCCCTCCCAAGGAGGACACCCTCGCCAGCCATCAGCCCTCCAGGGCCACACCCACAGGGGATGTCCACACAGTGGCTCTGCTGTGTCTGCACATGGCCCGGGCTGGAGAGGAGGTCAGAGCCCCCTTGTCCTCCACACCAAGGCTTAGCTTTGCCTGAGTTGATGGCCTATCCAGTCCCTGGAGGAGAGCCAGTGTGTGGCCCTTCCTCAAACCCAGGACAGGACAGAGAAGAGGGTGCAGGCTCCCATTGGCCTCCATCTGGGCCTTCTTCCCACCTCTTCTCCTACCGTGGGCCGGGCCTCCTCCTGCCAGCCCAGGCCACACGGCCTTAGGGCATGACTGGACAGTCTAGAGCCACCGTGCAGCAAGGCCAGCTGATGCCTCCCTCCTCCCACCAGCCCTGTCCCAGTTTCACCTGAAGCAGGGGCTATGGTGGGTGCCAGGCGGGGTCTTAGAAGAGCAAATGCTACCATGGGCCACCCTGAGGCCTGTGGCCATCCAGGGCACATGGTGACACTTGGCCGGTTGTGAGTGGTCAAAGGGACAGTGACATGAAGGCTCACCCCAGTTTGGCAGGTGGGGTTCAGACTGCCTTCCCGGCCCACGGCAGAGCAGGGGCGGGAGGGAAGCCAGAGCCACGTCCTTCCTTCCCTGGCCCCAGTGTGGGCCTTGGCCTTTTGAGGCTACCCGAAAGAAGAGAATCTTTATGGGCAAGGCAGTGTCATCTCATTTCTTAAGGGAGAGTGACGGCCCCCTCTCTTGGGCCATGGGGGGTTCAGAGCATGCCAAGGACAGGTCGCTCCTGGCACGTGGAGGAGGAAACAAAGAGAGGCTAGTCATGCCCGCAGCATGAAACCAGACCCAGAAGGAGGGGACAGCTGTCCAGGTAACAGCAAGAGGCCTGCGAGAGAGAAGCAGAACCACATCCATGGGGGCTACAGGGTGCATGTGAGGAGCTGGTGGCGGCAGAGCCCCAGCTGGGGCCAGCAGCTTCACTGCCACCAAGCGAGGAGCTGTCTGTGAGTGAGGTCGTGTGGCCCTCCCTGCCGGCGCCTCACCAACCCCACACATGCGTATATGGACCTGCCTCTGCCAGCCCTGGGCACGGTGTGGGGGTTCCCTGTGCCCTCCCAGACTCGGGGTTCCTCCCAGCCCACGGGCTTTCCGGGCCTCGGTCTGGGGATGAACAGTGCATCCACACGGGCGTTGGAAAGTAAGGGCGAATGTGCGGGGCCGCGAGCTGCGTTCCGTCGTTGACGCTGCTTGGGAGCCAGGCAGGCAGTTCAAGCTGGGCTGGAGCTCAACAGAAAAGTGATGATGCAGCAGCCCTGCGAGGCAGCCATCTGCCAGCCCTCCACCCGGCAGGGACGGCCCCCAGTGCCCGCTGACAACAGGCGCTGAGGAGGCAGAGTGATGAGGAACTGGGGTTCTGGGTCTGAATCCTCCATCCTCCTCCCCTGGTCGGTTGTGTGATTGGCAGCATGGGTCCTCTCTGATCCTCAGAGTCCTCTTCTCTGCATGGGGGTGATAATCATACACCCTGCCCAGGTTGTGTGAGGACTCCGCAAGAAGCCACAGGAGGAGCTCAGAGCCCGGTGCCAGGCGCGTGGTAACCCTGAGGCCACCTGTGCAGATCGTAGCGAAAGTGGGCCCTCCTCCCCGACCCCTTGAGTCGGGAGGAGGTATCAGCATCCTACTGAGGTTCCAGAGCTCTCTATGGTGTGACCCAGCTGACCTACTCCCACTGTCTGTCCCCCCAGCTGCCTGGGACCGTGCCTTGCAGCTGAGAGCCCTCCGAGAGGGAGCTGCTGTTCTTACCCATCACCCCGGCCGGTCCAGGCGGGTGGGTGTGACACCCTCAGCCCGGTGCCTGGTATCCAGTGAGCAACTGACACTTGCATGATTCCTGTCTTCTTGAGGCGTCCTGACCCAGCAGTCTGGGAGGTGCTTTCCTTTTCCCCAAACCTGGGGTGATCTCGGGGTGAGGCAGGACGCAGCCCCCACCTCGCTCCCCTTCCTTGGTGGAGTCCTGTCAGCTGCCGGCCCCAGAGCAGCCCCTCCAGGCTCTGCCCAGCAGCCTCCTGGGCAGGGCTAGCAGAAGCATCCAGAGCGTGGAGGGCCGCAGCCGCTGCTCTTGGTGGGTGCCTGCACCTAGCTTCTCCCCTCCCCTCTCCTCCCTTTCCGCAGTGTTTTAATTAGCAGCGCTCAGGGGAGACTCTCGGTGCCGAGGAAGCCCTGTGCAATGTGTTGTTGCTGTGCCTTCGGGCTGTCGTGCAAGCACACGCTCCAGAGTCCCGTGAGATGAGCCGGGCTCCTGCAGCAGGGGAGAGAGCAGGGGAGTCTGGGCAGGGCAGGGCAGCCAAGCCTGCGCTTGGCCTGGTGGGTGAGGTGGGTAAAAATGCAACATGAGCGCGGCCGCTTTCTGCAGAGCAGAGTATGCACGGCGTGCACCGACCTGCCCGGGATGGGCAGAGGGGGGTTCGGCAGGTCTGCGGGCTCGTCCTGGAGACCTTCGATCCTTCACAGCAGTGCCCAGCAGCGAGAACTGAGCAGCTGCTGAGTGCCAGCCCTCGCCTTGGCTTAGGGGATAGGTGACAAGAATCACAGCCAGTGCCCTGCCCTTTGCAGCTCTCATTCTGGCGGGAGAGACAGACAGACCGGAAGCCGGTAAAGAAGCACATCACAGGATGGTGTCAGGTAGCGGCAGATGCCTGCACAGACGTGGGACTTGCTCTTAGCAGGGAGTGCACAGGCCTCGCCAGGACCTGAGGCCTCGATGTGCCTGGGAGGCAGATGCCCAGCGAGGCAGAGCTGGCCGGGCCAGGGCAGAGCAGGCTAAGCCCCTGAGACCGCGCAGGCTGGGCCAGGCCGAGAACAGAAGAAAAGCCCGAGAAGCGAGAACGTCATGAGTGAAGGGAAGTCAGTAAAAGCTGAGGCTGGAGGGGAACCGACCAGAGGCTGTACAATCTCGCAGCCCATGGTGAGGGGCTGGGCTTTATTTTAGATCCAGCAGGAAGCTGTCAACAAGTCCCAAGCAGGGGAGGAGTATGCTCTGGTTGGCACATTTTAGCATTGCCCAATGGGTGCAGGAGGGTGAACTGTGGGCCTAGAGAAGCAGCAGGGCACAGACCAGGAGACGGCTTGAGACTGATAAGCGGAAGTGCAGATGTTCTCCCAGGCGGTGGGGCTGCGACGGGGCGGGGCGTCCAAGCTGGGACGTGCTCTGAAGGTACAGTCCCCCGGGCCTGCCAGCGCCCTTTGGAGGGGCTGGGCATCAGGAATGGCTCTTTGGTTTGGGCTTGAGCAGCTGGGCAGGCAGAAATGGCATTTACTGAGATTGGGGTGGGGGCGGGTGGCACATCTATGGGGACACCTAGAGGTGGGTGTCAGTAGGGATTGCCCCCAAACTTTGGTTTGAAAAGCAGCTGTCCCATCCAGAGGCCAGAGGGTCCTCAGGGCGGAAGAGCATATGTGGGAGTCACTGATCTAGAGACAGCTTTGATTGCATCCCTGGGGCCAGAAACCACCAAGGGACACAGACTAGAGAGAGGAGCAGAAGGGCCACCCTGGCGTTAGGGGAGGAAACGGCAGCGAGGTGGGGGGAAATCCAGGAGAGGGTCTTGTTGCTGGTGGCAGAAGAGAAGAGTGACTCAGAAAATTCTGCTATCCCTGACCTTCCGTGGCACCGTCCGTGTTCCCCAGCTTCTCTGGGACACCAGGAGGTCTTGGCACCCGCCCCTCCTCGTCGCCAGCCCTCTGCCTGTCCCTCCGCACCCTCCGCAGCTGTCCTCGCGTGAGCACCGCCCCCACCCTCTGGCTGCCGCAGGTCCCCATGGGGCTGGCCCGGCCTGTGATCCCTGGAGAGCGCTGCCTGGCAGCGGCTCAGCTGTTGGCCTCTGTCATGGAGACGGCAGCAGCTGCAGGCGACGGGCACTTGTGACCATTTGTCAGAACACTCCCCTTCCTCCCTCGCCTGCCCTTCTGGAACATTTCTGTCCCACGGCCCTGGAGACAGGGCTCATCCCAGGGCAGGGGGGACTAGGAGGGGATGGGAAGCCCTGTCTGAGTTCAGCTGGGCCACCACCTCCCGGCCTGTGGCTTGAGGCAGCCTGGCCAGGCTTCCCTCCCTCGGGCCAGGTGGGCCATGCCCCAGACACTGGGCCCCTCACACGCATCGTCTCTAGTCCTCCTGGCTGGCCTCGGGGTGCTCCCCCATCTTGCCAGAGGGATTGCCCCCAATTAGGAAGTGAAGAAATTGTCCTGCAGAGACCTCAAGATCACATGGCTGGCGGGGGCCCAGGCCCGAGGCATTTGCCCCCCACCCGACAGCAGGGAGCCGCCAGGCACTGGCAGAGGTGAAGCGACCCTGTTTGTGTGACACCACCACCCTCCCCGCACACAGCCCCCCCGCCCCGCCTCAGCCCCGTTTCGATTTCTCCCAGGGTTTCTTGCCCGAGCCTGCCGGTTCCAGCCGGGGCCGGGCTGGAGACGGCCTGCCCACTGTTTGCGCTTCGTGGTTTGGCCTCTCCATTACCAAACGTGCTGGGATTTTTCCAGGGCCAGGGCTGGGGAGGAATCTTCTCTAGCCTGGCCCCAAAGCCACGGCCAGTATTCAAAGGCAGGCAGGAAGCGAGGCCCTGATAACGCTGAGTTTAGCACAAGGTCAGTGCCTGGCAGGAAGTGGACATGTTTCAGGCATGATGCCTCAAAATGTGGCTCGTGTCACTCGGCACAGGGGGCCTCGAGGCCTCAGACCCCTTGTCTGGGTGTGGCAATGCTTCCCTAGAGCAGAGACGAGGAGTCAGGCAGGACGTCGGCCCCAGACGAGAGGCCATGAAAGCAGAAGCGCCCTGATGGCTCCAGCCACCAGTCAGGAAGCGCTGCACACGTGCCACCCTCTCACCGGCCACTTGTCCCCTCTTGTCCGGCTCCTACCTGCTTCCTTCTCAGTTTGCAGGAAGCTTCCGGATCCCTGAGACTCCTGGCAGGAAGTCCTGCCCCACCCCAGCTGGGAAGCTACTACCCAGGTGGCCTTCGGGTGCTCATGGCCTGAAGGCCAAGCCTCTGAGGGCACCGGCGAAGTGGGGCGGTCAGCGGCTTCCCCAGAGCCTGTCCTCGAGACCCACTTGTCACTGCTGACACCACCTTGCCCCGAGGTCCCTGGAAAAACCACTTTTCCTCATTGTCTGGGTCCCCTGTTTCCCTTTTTTATAACATAGAGAGTGTCACATGGCTTTTCACAAAGTCGGATCCTTATCTCCTCCAAGACTAGGTAGAGGAGAGACCGTGGGAGGAGTCGTGGCCCAGGGGGCAGTGGAGCCAGGCTCTGCCCAGGTAATCCTGCGACCTTGGCCACTCTCTTCTCCTCCCTGCCCCCAAGTTCATCATCGATACAGGGAAGGGAAAACCCGGGGTCCTCGTGGGGTCTGTCTCCCAAGCACCCACTGGGCCCCTGGCGCCTGCAGGTGTCCCCAGGCAGGGCTGCCCCAGACCCTGACCTCAGGAGCTTTCCTGGGGAGGTGGTGGGTAGACAGGTGGGCAATGGTGGGGACGTGGTCGCCACAGCCCAGCAGGGGGTGGGGGTGCCATGGCCTGGGGAGCATTGCTGACAGAGGTGGGAGCTCAGGGTGGTGACGCAGGGGCCTGTCCATCATTGGCAGCCAGGGGCCCTGCCATTTCTCTTGATGGCAGGGGGTAGGGGGGTAACTATAGCCTGGGGAGCCAGGCCCAGCGCCGCCCCCACAGGCCTCAGAGTCGGGGTTCCACACTGGCCCCCCAGAATGCTGACAAGCCCACAGGAGGCTTCCCAAGCTGAGGCGCAGAGGTTTCCAGAGCGCCCCGAGCCTGACCCCACCGTGCCTGCTTTCCAGGCAACTGTGCCTCCTGCTCAACGCGGAGAACATCTTCCACTCGATGGCCGACATCCTGCTGCGGGAGGAGGACCTCAAGTTCGCGTCCACCATGGTGCACGCCCTCAACACCATCCTGCTCACCTCCACCGAGCTCTTCCAGCTGCGGAACCAGCTCAAGGACCTGAAGACTCTGGTACGCCCCGTCGGCTCTGCCCCCTCTAGGGCTCTGCCGCGGAAGGCTCTGTGCTCGCTCCAGGGCCATGTCCCCTCCCTGACTTCCCAGCGGCCCTGATTTTGCCGCCCCTCCATACCCACCCCCACCCGGGCACTGCCCCCTCCCAAACAAGGCTCTGCTGGCTCTAGGCCCACCCACTGAGGGATGCCCCCCTCTCGGGGTCAGGCCTCCGGATCGTAACCTGGGACTCGGGGGTTAGTTACTTGCCCTTGTGTCCCACAGCTGGACACATCTGTCTTGTAAGGCACCTGTCGTAAGACAGGGTTTCGTGTTGCTGCCCGGCCCAGGCTTTGGGCGAGGACACACCGAGGGTTGGTCAGAGCAGGGAGATACTCACGACGCTGCCCGACTCGAGGACATATGCAGGGCAGGGGGTGGTGGGCTACCACAGGGCCTCCTCCCCCACAGCCCCTGCCCAGCAGACCCCACAGACCCTGCTCCACGCCCTCCCCGAGAGTCCCGAGGACGTCCAAGCCCGAGTCTGAGAGTGATCCAGGCCACAGCCCTGCCCTCCCCCTGTGGTTCCTTCCAGACGTTTGCAGAGGCCTTAAGAATTTTCCTCAGGGGCAGGGGCTCCCCCAAGGGTGGGCTCAGCTCCTCGGCTGGCCGGCAGCGGGAAGGAGGTGGCGTTTGAGGACAAAGAGGAGGACACCGCCCAGGAGAGCGTGGCCCCCGAGAAAGTTTCCTCCCACCCGCACTCCTTACCCTCCCAGCCCCGGCGCAGGGTTCTGGGGTGCACAATGACTGTCATTTGCCGCGGTCAGTCTCGCCAGCACAAAGGAGAGGCTTGCTCCCAACCGGGCCCTCGCCACCACACGGCTCTGTGGGACCGGGAGGTAATGACAGGGTCTGAGGAGGAACTGTCAGCATTTCCTTTGTGACAGCTCGTTCCCAGCTGGGCTGCCAAACATGGCTGGGGGTGCTGAGCTGGCTCCTGGCCCCTGTGGCCCTTCCCTCCTCGGTAGGTCCCCGCAAGAATCAGGCAGGAACGGAGCAGGGCTCTGCTAAGTGCTCGCACCTCTCCCCCTCAGGAGAGCCAGAACCTGTTCTGCTGCCTGTACCGCTCCTGGTGCCACAACCCGGTCACCACCGTGTCCCTCTGCTTCCTCACCCAGAACTACCAGCACGCCTACGACCTCATCCAGAAGTTGTATCCTTCCCTCGCTGCTGTTGGGTGGGCCGCTGAGGGGCGGGAGGGGGCTGGGTGACCCCTCCACACCCAGCGGGGGGGCCTGGCAGCCATCCTCCTGCCCCACCTGTCTGCTCGGTCCCCAGGGCTGCGACATCAGGTCCACCTGGCCAGGATGCTGTAGGGAATGTATTCGGGACAGCACCATTGGCAGCGCCCAGGCCTCCCTGGTGGGGGGGACTGGCCCTGAAGAAACCTCGAGTGTTGGGGTCAGGGCTGAGCAGGCCCAGCCTGGAGGGTGCTGGCGGGTGGTACCAGGCCACCAGGTGAGGGTGAGCCCAGCTCCTGCCCCGGGGACGAGGCGGGTGCTGTGCTTGCTGCAGTTCCACCGCCACCTTTGCGCCAGGCGCAGTGTAGGGCAGGGCGGGGGGTGGGGGGGTGCCTAGGTGGGCGCCGGCAAGACCTGCAGGCTGGAGCTCAGGACTGAGCCTTCGGGGGCACAGAGCCAGAGCCGGGCAGGCTCGGCAAAGGACGCGGTGGGGAGAAGCAGGCTGGGCGGAGAGCGGGTGGTCTCAGGAGGGGAAGGGCCTGCGCACACCTCAGCTCTCGCCCCCTCGAAAGGCACCAAGAAGCAGACCCTCCTCCATGGGTGGCTGACGTGCGACCTGGGTGGAGCACTGTGTAGAAGGCCATGGGGGCCTCCGTGGAGGGCTGGGTGTGGCCTGGCCTGGCCCCCGTCAGGGTGTCTACCCTCCTTCCACGACCCAGATCTGCTCCTCTGGGCCACTTGAGTGACCCAAAGACTGTCCGGCCACCACCCAGCACACCTACCGCAGCCCTGACATGGCCCTGCTGGGAGCAGGAGCCTTTCCTGCCAGCCCTCCGGACAGGCTACGGGGCTGAGCTGCGGAGGGTGTAGACGAGACAGCTGCAGGTCTGGAACCTGAGCACCCGTGCAGGGGGGTTCCATGTTGTAGAGGGAGAGAAAGGCAGGGAGGAGAACAGGCTCACCTCCTCTATCCACCAAATCCCGCTTATCGAGACCCGGGCCCAATGCACAGGAAACCAGGGACCGGTGTGGAGGCCACGTGGTGCTCTGGGCCAAGCCCCGGGCTCCAGCCTCTGCCACCTGCTAGCAAGGTGTGGCCGGCCTGGCCCCAGCTCTGCAGCTGTGGCCATGCTAGCCCAGTGGTCAGACTTTCCTTGACTGCTCACCCAGCGGGGACCTGGAGGTCACTGTGGACTTCCTCACAGAAGTGGACAAGCTGGTGCAGCTGATCGAGTGCCCCATCTTCACATGTAAGAGTCCCGCGTGTGGCCTCGGGCCCAGCGTGAGCCTCTGGCCAGCCTGGAGTGAGGTAGAGCCAAGCTTGGGGCAAGGAGGCAAGGAGGGCAGTCACCCCAGGGATGCTTCTGGAATGTCAAGAATGTAAAACTGGGATGACAGTCCACTGAGAAACCAGCTGGAGCAGGGCTGGGCATGTGGCAACAGAACATAGGTCCTGCCTGTGTCCCTCCAGGTGGGTCTCAGGGACACAGGCCAGTACTGACAGCAAAACCCACCTGAAGGCTACTACCAGGCCTGCCCAGGGCTGTCCCCAGCCCCTCCTCCAAGCCTGCTGCCCTGTGCCCTGGCTCTCTGAAGTTGTGGGGCCCCCCGCAGGCTCCTGTTTGCCCAGGAGCCCTGCTCTCCCCTGGGACAGAGGAGCTGGCACGTGCTAAGGGCCGGTGGGCAGCAGCCGCTCGGCTAGTAACACCCAGCTAGTAACACCCAGCAGAATGGAAACACGGCAGCTGGCTGGGCGCACACCGCCCTTGGCACCTCAACACACACGATGCTTGCTCCTTGAAGCAGCCATGCTCCAAGTGACACCCGTGTGTTTATAGTGTGCAGAGAGGTGGGAGGCAGCCCTGCCGGGGCTCCCTTCCCCACCGAGCCGGCTGCCCGGGCCGCCCAGTCTCCGGCAGCAGCTCTGACTCGCCCAGCCTGAGCCCCGGAGCCCGGAGTAAATGCAGGGGCCGAGGGACCCTCCGTCCCTCCCCTCGCTCCCACTCGGAGGGCCAGCCTCTCCCAGCAGCAGGGTACCACGGTGACTGATGCCCCAGAGACAGAAGAGCAGGAGGGTGACCCTGTTCTCAGCAGAGAACACCCAAGCCTGCCCCAGATGTGCCTGATGTCTCACCTCCCTGAGAGCCTCCTGGGGCAGACAGGTGCCCACTCACCCCGCTGAGGTCAAGTCCAACCTCACCCTAGGGGAGCCCCGAGCCCTTTCTCCTCAGGCCCAGGGCTTTGCTGGAGAAGGGTGACGCTAGGAGAACGCACCCATGGCCTCTTCCCAGCACCTGTTCAAACTCTGAGTTGTCTGGAGCCTGGTGGTGGCTGGCTTGGCCACAGGAAGTCCTAGGTTCCCCAAGGCCCAAAGAGAAGAAGGGACTCTAGAGAGGCCTCTGCTTCTGCTAGAGTGGCCAGGCTTGGGGACAGCAGTGTGGGGCTCCCCCACAGGTGGCTCCTGCTTCTTGGAGAAGAGGCTCCAGTCCCAGCTTCCTGGCCCCCAGGCCTCGCTGCTTCTGGGGACACATGGCCACTCCAGAGGTGTAGCTCACCCTCCACAAAGGATGCTGGACAGGGCCTAGAGACACGGACGGTAGAAGCCAGGGGTTCTCAGGAAGACTCAGGAGAGCAGTTAGAGCCCGTTTTGAGTCCCGTCTCCCCACAGGCCTTGGGTGGGGGCAGCCGCCAGTGGGGTCCGTGCAACTTGGGCAGGACAGGGTGCTGGGTGGAGACCCGGGTGCTGGGTGGAGACCCCCAGGGTGGGGTAGGGCTGAGGTCTGAGCCAGAGATCCAAAAGCACCTCCTAGACACGCGGGGGCTTTGGTGTGTGTCACACTACACACAAAAGCGTTTTTCCATCCTGCCCTCGCTAAAAGCTGTCCTAATCCTCCGTCTTTCTCTCCAGCACACCCTATTTATAGCTCTCTTGTGCTGGCACGTGCAGAGCCAACCAGGGAATCTGTTACGCTACGAGCCCCGAGCCCCGAGCCCTCGTTACCGGGGAGGCAGCTGGGCCTGGGGGCAGGGGAGTGGACCAGGCCCAGCAGCGGGTCTGGGGGTCACCGGGCTGGGGTGACTGTTGGAAAGATCAGACAGACGGGCAGGTGGGTAGCAAGAAGGAAAGATGAGATCATGGAAACAGCTAAGACACTCCTGGAGGAGGAGGGGGCAGGCTGGGCTGGCTGGGAAAGAGCCCCTGCCTCACTCCGAAGCCACGGGCACCTGGCTGGCCCCACACAGCTGGGTGCTCGGGCTATGGGTGCCACTGCGCTGGTGGCCCCAGCCAGGCTGAGGCAGGGGCTCCGGGCTGGGTGTGTTCCAGAGCAGTGCCAGGCCCCTGACCCTTGCCCCTTGCCCTCTGCCCCTACAGATCTGCGCCTGCAGCTGCTGGACGTGAAGAACAACCCCTACCTGATCAAGGCGCTATACGGGCTGCTCATGCTGCTGCCCCAGAGCAGCGCCTTCCAGCTGCTCTCACACCGGCTGCAGTGTGTGCCCAACCCTGAGCTGCTGCAGACCGAGTGAGTGCGGCCCCGCCCCGCCCCCAGGGGTCTCCTGCCACCCAGCAGGGCCCTGGCCCCGGAGCCTGGGGAGGAAGGGGCGTCTGAGGATCTGCCAAGGTCCCCTTGCCTCAGCTCCCACCCCTTTTGTCACTGCAGTTGCAGTCTAGCCCGCAGCCACTTGCTCTTCGGCCTCTCGTGTCCACGTCAGGGCATGCGGCAGGGGCTTATGTACAAGATAGTAGCCGTACCTGCTCCAAGCAGTCAGCATGGAGCCTAGTGGGGACAGGATGAACCCTACTAACTCAAGGGGCGTCTCAGTGTTCCCGCCCCAGCTTAGAGATGAGGCCCTGGTGGCCGCCGAGCAGGAGAGCGAGAGAGGGCCTGCTCCAGGCATCTCCCAGGTCTCAGACAGCCCTCCCCACCCTGGCTGTGGCAGACTCGACTTGAGGGCGCTGGGAGATCCCAGCACTCCTGGGACCTTCCCAAGCCTCTGCTGGGTGGGTGGCAGGCAGGGGTGTACCCGGGCTCCCCTGCTCCGGTCCTGCCCCCGGGAAGAACAGGGCCCAGGCACACCTCCACCAAGAGGCCCCGCTCAGCAGCCTCTGGACAGGGGCCTGGGCCCCCACCCTGCACCCAGTGCAGCCCCTACCCCTGAGCCTGTCGGGCTGTGTCTATATTTGGTAACCCTTGGAGGCTTTGCCTCATCCACAGGCATTTGGCATCCGAGATGGAAAATTTCACTTGTCAGGTCGCCATGGAAACGAGCAGAGCCACTGAGAAGATTTACACTGAATGGAGCGCGCCCAGCTTGCATCAGATGCCCTGTGTGTCTAGAATTCCCTCCCAGGCCGTTAGAGCACTCAGCAGGCCTGGCGCCTGGGCCTCAGGCGTTTGCCCTCAGGGCGGACGCAGGCAGCCGGGAGCTGGGCCCGCCCGGCACTCATGGACCCTGAAGGGAGCCCGTGTACCCTCCACGCCAGTGGGCTTCGCTCCCGCCACCCTGCCCACCTGGCCTGGCTCCCCGAGGCACCTGTTGGTTGTCGGCCCCAGGCCGGCTAGAGAGGCTGAGCCCCAGCAGGTGTGGCCCACACCGAGGCCCAGCGCCTGCCTTCCCTGCCCCTCTCTCCGGACGGCAGTGCTCCAGGTGGCAGGACTGGGCCTTGTGCCCCGCCGTCCCGCTGCTCAGGGTGCCACCCAGGTAATCCCCAGGAGACAGCATTCAGCACACCGAGTGGCCAGGGGAGCAGGGAGGCAGCCATTTGGATCCCCTCGGCCACAAAGAAGCCCTGATGCCACACTACGTGTCACTAGCCTGGTCTCTTGTGTTGTAGCACCGTGTGGGTGTTAGGGTCGCCCTGGCAGGCACTTAGGAGCGGAAGGTACAGCTAGAAGCAGGGCAGTGGGGGGTTGGAGCAGGAAGCAGGGAGGGCTGCTCCCCTGTGACCCTGGTTTCCCCATGGAACCAGCCTTCCTAGGGGAGGTCTCTTGGACAGGTGGCAGGTCCTGTGCCGCTAAGAGTCAGTGCCACTGTCGGGGATCTGCATGCTGCATCTCAGCATCTGGGGGGTGGAGGGTGGAGGCTCAGAGTACTTGGACCCCTGCCTGCACTCTGCGAGCCAGGGCAGCCCGTTTGCACAGGGCAGCTGGGAGAATGAGGATCTCCTTGGCATCACCACGGTCAGAGTCAGGGAAGTCCTGAGCAAGGGGCTGAGTGAGGCCTCTGGGGGGAGGATTCTATGGGGCAGTGGATGGTCTGCAGGCCTGGAATCAGATCTGGGCTGAGTTCTGTGGTGGATTTGCTGTGTGACCTTAGGCAAGCCCTGTGCCCTCTCTGGGCTCTTGGTTTCTTCGTCAGTAAATGCACATTTGGACTAAAGGGGTATGTGAGGCACTTCCCAGCCTTCAAGGCCTTAGGTTCCCAGCCGTTCTTTGCAAAGACCTGGGAGGAGATAGCATAGATATGGGCAGTGGGCAAGGAAGGGCCTCAGGCACAGCTGGGGGAGGGGTCAGATTGCAGAGTTGGGGACAGACGGACAGCCCCAGCCCTGGGAGGGGCAGGCAGCTGGCAGCCAGCGCCCAGTTGCCTGACAGCCCTGCGAGCCGGGAACAGCTGGGACAGCTCCTGTGTTCCTCGCCTGTCCCACGTTGTGTGTGCTCAAGGCGCCGGCAGGGCTCGGGGACCACGCCCCCGCCCAGGCTTCTGGGCCACTCCCCAGGGACTCTCTCCTCACTGAGGCAGGAGGGAACCTCTGAAGGAAAAGCTGGTGACAGGTGTGTGGGTGGGGTGGCAGCAGAGAGGACTGGCCCTGGGTTCTGGAATCCCAGCTCTGCAAGCTGGCTGGACGTCCTCTGTCCCTCGGCGCCCGGGTGTGGTTGCAAACGTAGAGCCCGAGAAGGGCCTGAGCAGCGGCCGTGCCCATTAGCACGGACAGGGAGAGGAGCCCTGGCCGCCACGCTCAGGGACCCAGGCGGGGCCTCCTAGCCCTGTGGGGACACATCCTTCCCTGCTCCCAAGACCTCAGGCCAGGAAGGGTCTGCCCGTCCCGGGGAGCAGGACGTGGCCCACTCCTCCCTGTCCCCACCCTGGCACGTGTGTGCACGTCACCCCAGGTTTGCATTCCAGCGCTAGCATCTCCCGAAAAATCCCTAATCTCCCCTGCGCCCAGCGCCCTGGCTTCCCAGGAGTGCCGTGGGGACCGGTGCACAGCCGTGGGCGCCCAGGCTCAGAAGTGTCGCCTGTCTGGCCTCGGCCTCTGTAGGTTAGGGAAGCATCTGGCCACAGCCTGGACTCCGAAGCCCAGGTTGCTCTCCTGGCCACTGGCTTACTCCGCCAGGGGGTCCCGCCCCGTTCCCAGGAGCATCGAAAGCAGCAGCCAGAGCCCAGAATGCTGCCCACAGCCCGGCACCTGTGTGGGCCACCCAGCTGCTTTCCATCTTTGTGGCGCTGACAGTGACTGAGCCCCACTCAGGAGGCAGGTGAAGAATCAGCCACAGACACGCCACCCCCGAAGTGTTTTCCGGTGGCGCATCTTCAGCAGGGAGGCGGAAGGGAGCAGGTGTGGGCAGGCGAGGCTGAGCAGGGCTGGGCTCCGCAAGGTGTCTCAGCTGCGGCAAGAGTTCCCGCTGCCCCTGGTCCTGACGCTGGTGCTGTCCCGGCGGCCTCCTGGCCGTCAGAGCTGCCTGGCAGGCTCTGGCCTTTGGTTCTCCGTGCTGGGCTGAGCTCGTTGTCCAGGGTTCCATTGGGGGCAGCTCCACTGTGTTCCCCTCAAAATGGCAACCCCCGTGCAGCAAGCCCCAAGCTGCTGGGCCCTGGCTGGCCTCACCTTAGAGGAGCAGGGTCATCGTAGCCACGGTGGCCACCTGTTGGGTACCTAGGCTGGACCTGGGCACCAGGCTGAGCTCCTAGACACCATGTCTGGAGGAGTTCTTACAACCACCCCAGTGGGTGACTCCTGCGGCAGCCCTCCCCCTTTACAGATGAGGAAACTGAGTCACATGCCCACAGGTGGCAAGGAAATGGTCATGTCATGGCTGGGTCCGGGTCTGTCTAGCTCCTGTGCTCAGCTGCTGCCTGGATCCCCCATATTGGGGTCTTTTCGTGGGTACGAGGTCCTGAGGATTCCCTGCCTAGCCGAGCAGCCCATGGTCTCCATGAGACCCCAAACTTCCCGGCCCACACAGTCTGCCTCTCCCAGCCAGGGAGGCCAGGGTGAGGGAGGAGTCCTTGAGACTGCCAGAGCGCAGTGAGGAATGGGACAGCAGCCCCAGGGGACCTGGTGCCCAGAGCAAGCTAAGCACTGGGCTTGAACTTGTCCCCGCACAGCTACGGGAGCATCGCGCACGCGTAGCTGCGCACTGCACAGCTGTGTCCGGGGCACCGGGGAGGGGCGGGTGGTAGCAGCAGGAGCATAGGAGCTGTCAGCGTGTCCAGGGGAGAGACCAGCTCCCCTTCCCCCAAGGACAGGGAGCGACTGCAAGCCCCAGGGCCCCAGCACTCAAAAACAAGTGTCCTACCAAGTTGAGGGCTCAGCAGAGACTCTTAAGTGATGCGTGTTGTCCCCAGCCCTAGCCCTGCCCCAGAGAAAGGGCCAGGCTGCCCCCTCCCCCTTGTCCCCAGACCCTGTTCCAGGCCCCAGCTGGCTTCCTGGCTGGCTGCTGGCCCTGGCTTTCACCCCAAAGGGAGCCACTGGTAAACAGGAAATGCTTCCCAATGCGATGCCTGTTCTGGGTGTTGTCGCCAGCCGGCAGGCTGAGGGCAATATCCAAGCGGCAGGGCTGGCTGTTCCCACCATTGGGGGGCTGTGCTTATGGGGTGCCCCAGCTGTCGGGGGCTGGCTGCTGGGCAGGGCTGCCGGGCATGAGGCAGACTCCCAGAGGCTGAGCCCCACAGACCCCTGCCCTCCCCCTGCAGTCCCCACGTGAGCTGATCCCTGACGCCGAGCCCTTCTGCTCCCTCCTCCCAGAGCCAGTCTGAAGGCAGCCCCCAAGTCGCAGAAGGCCGACACCCCCAGCATCGACTATGCAGAGCTGCTGCAGCACTTTGAGAAGGTCCAGAACAAGCACCTGGAAGTGAGGCACCAGCGGACTGGGCGTGGGGACCCCCTGGACCGGAGGGTCGTCCTCTGACAGTCCTGGCATGGAAAAGGACCCAACGAGTGGTCCTATGAAGCACTCAGGGTCTTCAGGACCCCCCAACCCCAGGAGCCTGAGGACCTGCCTCTCAGGGCCAGGGCTGGGCCTGACCACCAGCCCAGGGTGGGGGTGGGGGCGGCCGGAGGCTGTTCTGCCCACCCAAGCTCCTCTCAGGGCCCAGGCCCCCAGTGCCATCAGCTGCACCCTGGCACTCAGAGCTGGCTGCCCACCCAGTGGGGTGGGAGGGGCACAGCCTCAGATGCCACCCATCCCCTGGAATCAGTCTTTTTCTAATACTCTCTTGGAAAAAGGTCTTGAACTCCCCAGCCCAGCAGAGCTCTGGCCTTGTGTGTATGTGTATACATATGTGAACATGTGTGTACATACGTGTGTACATACTTGTGTGCACATAGGGACCAGCACAAAGATCTCCAGTGGATGATGCACCCCACCCCACCCCAATAAAGGAATAACAGAAAACCCTCAACGTGAACCTGCCTGCTCCTTCTGTGCTGGAGACGAAGTCTCATGGTGGCCCCAGGAAGTCCTAGCTGTACCCAAGGGCCTGGGACCCAGCTCTCCACCTCTAAGACCCTTCTTCCTAGAGAGCACCAGGCACCGGCCTGCCCTGGGACCCTGAACCCCACCTTCCCCAGCCCCTAATCTGACTCCCATGAGTCCTTGGGCAGTAGGACGTCCCCCCAGTGGGAGCTGAGCCTCAGGAGTTCCCGGGTGAAAGGGGACTTGCACACTGCGGAACACTTCGCAGATCACTGGGCAACGGAAAGCCCCAGGGAGCAGTGCGCGGAGGGACAGATGCCCCAACCCTTGCTTTGGCTGAAAGAGCGCTGCCTCACCACACCTGTAGGCCAGGTCAGCTGTGCCCACGTTAGGCTTCTCCTTGAGTCCCAAGCAGCTCCTGCGGCCCTGGAGTGGGAGGGAAGGAGCTTGTTCCTGGTTTGCCCCAGAGCCCCAGCATGGGGCTGCCCCTCCGGGGTAGGTTTCAGTGCCTGGAGCCCCCAGGCCTACAGGCTGTATTTGTCGTCGCCCACGTGCACAGGAGTGCGTCCCCACACACGTGTACCCAGGCATCAGGGAGTAGGGACAATCCGCCCCTGCTCTGCTGGTCTGACACAGACCCCCACCCACTAGGAAAGAAGTTGTTCGAGAGTCAGGAGGAGACCACCCTGGTCAAAAGCCTGGCCGCGGTCACCCCATCAGGGAGGCATGGGCACCGCTTGGAAAAGGAGCCAAAGAACTGGAGGAGGGTCCGTGTCTCGGGTGAAACGCCCCTAGGCAGGCGGCCCGGTGACACCCTGCCCCTGCTCTGTGCTGTGTCCGGCGGGGTGAACCGGCGGGATGTGCTGCCCACCGCCCCGAGACCAAAGGCGGGAGGTGGCGTCGAGACCCTGCCGCGGCGCCGGGACCCAAGCCGCCATCCACTCCCGCGTGGGCAGGGCGGGCCCCGCCCCAGCGCCGCCCCGGACGCGCGGTG
Source organism: Mirza zaza (assembly GCA_008750895.1). NCBI lineage: Eukaryota > Metazoa > Chordata > Mammalia > Primates > Cheirogaleidae > Mirza > Mirza zaza. The sequence goes on along the minus strand of VSMD01120077.1, from coordinate 85,999 downwards.
GCGCCCGCGCCCCCGGCCCCGCTCGCCCGACCAGTCTGGCAGCGCCCGGGCTCGGATTTCAAAGCCGATTGCTGGCCGCGAACGGGCCTGCGCCCGCCGGCCTTTCCCACAACCCCCCCGCGGGCCCGCCCCCTCCCCGCGGTCCTCCCGCGGCCCTCCCCCCGCGCCCACGTGACGCACGCCTCGGCGGCTCGGATTACCGCCGCCGCGCCAGTCCCCGCGCCCGGGCCGCGCCGCCAGCTGCCCGCGCCGCGCCCCCCGCGCCGCCCGCCTGCCCCGCCGCGACATGGCCCGCGCCGCCCGCCGCAGGCCCGCGACCCCCGAGCGCGGCGCGGCCGGCCGCTGAGCGCGGCCCGGAGGCGGGAGGCCGGCGCGGCCCCGGAGCGAGCGCCCGCCGCGGCCCGGCCCCCTCCCCCGCGCGGCCCCGCGCCCCGGAGCGCCCCGCCGCCGCCGCCCGGCCCCAGCATGGAGACGGCCGAGAAGGAGTGCGGCGCCCTGGGCGGGCTCTTCCAGGCCATTGTCAACGACATGAAGGTAACGGGCGCGGCGGGGCCGGGCGTGTGTCCCCTCGGGGGTGCGTGGCGGCGGGCGGCCGTGCCCCGCTGTGGCCGCGCGCCGCGGCGTCTGCGTGTCCTTGTCTGAGCGTGTCCTGCCCGCGTCTGCTGTGCGCCCGCGTCTCCGGGTGCCCGTCTGGGGGGTTTGGGTGCTCGTGTTTCGGGGTGACTGTGCGGTGCCCAGGGTCGCCCGTGGGGTTCCGAACCGAGCTTGCGCACACGCGGGCTCCTCGTGCCCCAGACCCGCAGCCCGAGAGGGAGGTTTGGCTCCAGCCCTTAAGGGGTCCGGGGTCTCGCCAGCCTCCACCCCGTTCCACCACCATGCCCCCCCCCACACCCCTGTCCCGGTCGCCCAGAGCCCAGACAATGCTGTCACCGCCAAAGCTGGAAAAAATAATAAAGGGGAGAACCGTTAACTCCTTCCCCGCCGGCGCGGCGTCTGCGCCCACCTGACCCTGAGACTGCCGCCCCCAGCCCCGCCCCCCCAAACAAGCCCCTGGAAGCTCGGACGCCAGGGTCTCCGGGCTGAGTGTCCCTGCCTCCCAAGGCTAAGGCCGTTACCGTCACCTTGGGAGGAGGCAGGGAGAAGGTTGGGGTTGGAGGAACAACCTCCCGGGAGCGCGTTCCCCACACCATTCCCGGCCCAAGCTCAGCTCCGCCACTCCTGTGGCTGCCCAAGGTCAGGCTGAAGCAGGCCACCGATTGCTGGGTCACCTCACCAGGTGGGGAAACTGAGGCCTGGGAATGCTTCAAGGTCATTAAGGAGACTGTTGCACCCTGCATCTGACGGCAGCCCTCACTGTTCATCCTGGGGGTTAGGGGGACCCTCTCCGCCAAAGAGGCCAGGGCTACCCCAGGCAGACTAGGCAGGGAGGGCCCAGCTCCAGGACCCAGCGTTCCTGCCCGTCTCCTCTGCCCCTTCCTTAGTCTAGGATGAAGGGGTAGGATTGAGGGGCCAGGAGGAGCAAGGGACAGAACTGGGACTGTGCTCCCCACTGGAACTCCTGAGGGCACCCCCGCCCCAGCCCAGAGCACACGCGCCAAGTGTACAACACAGAATCCCACTGGAGCGGCGAGGGGGACACCACAGTGATAGGACAGCCCCTGTGAGGTCGGGGCTGCCAGGGGGACAGCCGCAGGGGCAGCTGCCAGATCCTGCCCCCCAGGAAGAGGCCTGAAGCCAGCCCTGCCCGGGACTACCCAGTTAGCAGCATGGAGCACCCCCTCCTTACGTCGCTTCCCAGGGACTCCACTTGTACCTCCATGTGTAGGCCCTTTAGCTGGCCCCAAGCAGCCCCACCTGCGCCGTGGACGCCCCCAGACCACCCTCCCCTCCCCCAGCACTCCCCGGGCTGGCTGAGGGTGGCACCTTCCCCCAGCCCGCAGCCTCTTAGCTGCCACTGCAGGGAGCAGCAGCTTTTGCTTGGAGAGCAGGACCGGACCATTGCCCTCCCTCTTTCCTGCCAGCTTGCAAGGAACTTTGGGATGAGACAGAAAGAAATCGGGCCCAGATAGTAGCAAGATTTTTGGGCTAGACATTGGGCAGGATTTTCTGACATTCGGAAGCAAAACCAGAGAGGTTTGAATTGGGGTCATGCCAAGTGCAGGTATGTCCCTACCTATGACACATGCCTGTGATCAGGGGCCCTGGATAAGGGCAGAGAAAGGGACTGGGCCACCTGGAGGCTGACCACCTGGATTTGGGGCCAGCTTCTCCGTGTCCTGAGCCGCAGAGGTGGCAGGGCTTCAGAGGCGGAGAGGGCCGTTAGCCAGCTGGCCCCGTGGGGCTGCCCCACGGCAGGTGCATGGGCACTACGACAGCGTTCCCTGGGGCCTCTAGGAGACCCTGACCCTGAGCTGGGAGGCACAGAGGGGAGAAGGGGCTCCCCAGGCCACACCTCGGGCCTAGATGGCCTGGAGAAGGCACCAGCTAGGGAGCAGGGAGCCTGCAGGAGCATTCGCTGCCTTCTGCGCCTCGCACACCCGGGCCAGGTGCCCGCCCATGTCAGGCTGCCCACTGACACCTGGGAGGGGCAGGGACCTGCCCATGGGGATAGGGCACAGCTTCTTCAGCAGCGGGAATGGCACCTCCACCCAGCACTGGCCCATCCAGAATATGGGGTGGTCATCTTTCTCTGTGCCCTCAAGAGTGGGGAGTGGCACCCAGACATATGAGCCCTGGCCAGGCCTCTGTGGGGGGCTCCTGGCCAAGGGACAGGGCCCGTGTCCTCTCCTGCAGCCAGCACTGACTGGGCCTTACCGGGCACGGGCCCTGTGCCGGGTGCTCTCCACGCAGGGCCTCCTGGAGTCCCCACACTGACCCTATGAGGCGGTCCGGTCCTGTGAAGACTCTGAGGCCTCGGGATCCCTGGCCCGGGGCCACCCAGAAAGGCCACTCTCTGGGCCAGAGGCTGCATTGCTTGCCCGCACCCCACATCTGAACCACAGCCGCTGCCAGACTGGGAGGGATGCCCCGTCATTCTCATCCCCGTCCGCTTGGACACCTTAGTGGCAAGCCCCCATCTCCCCCTCCAGAGCAGCCACTGCTTGGGGCAGAGCTGGCTGGCCCAGTCCCTGCCACCTCCCCAGCCTTGAGGCTCAGGTGCTCACGTCTCTGCTCATCAGAGGTTCCCTCTACCTGACGTTTGTGACCAGACATGGGATCAGATCCTCACCCTGCCGCGCTGTAGCTTTGGGCAAGTCAGCTAACCTCCGTGGGCCTCAGTTTCCCCTGTAACACAGGGGCAGCAATAGTATTCCTCTCCTGGGCCCCGGTGAAGGCTAAGGACACTGTTCCTGGGGCACTGGCTGCTCTGGCCCTCAACCCCCTGCCTCTGGGGTCCCACGTGGATCGCTTCTGGAAGGCGGTAGAGTCCCAGGTCCTCAGAGGCTGAGGCGCCCAGTTCCAGCTGTCCATGGGAAGCTGGGCCTGCCCCCTGTGCGCCATCGTGTCTCCGCCCCACTGGAGAGCCCTTAATCCGAGCCTGCCCAGGGGCTGCTGAGGGGGCTAAGGAGGTTTCCTGGGGGCTAGAACAGCTGGCTCTGGACTCCCCACTCCCGCACTCCTAGGGGCTTCTCTGCTCCCTGGAGGGAGGCCTTAGCAGGGCTTCAAGGCTGGGTGGGGAACGGGGTCCGAGCGGTGGGAGGATGCCCCCTTTCAGAAGACCCCTGGGGTGCCCCAGGCAAGGGTGGTCAGCCCCTCAGGACTGCTAGGGATGGCCTCCCCGGGTCCCTGTCCCCTGAGCTGTGCCCGCGTGGGGACAGCCCACCCACAGCCTCCTGGTCTCGCTCCAGCCTCTGGGCACTTCCCAAATATTTGCTTTCCCTGGACACTGGCTGGGCTGGGCTCAAAGAGGAGAGAGATGGGGAAGCTGCCCTGTCCCCTCGCCACCCCTGCGACCTCTCCTCCCTGGAGAAGCCAGCCAGGCCCACCCCTGGGTCCCAGCCGGGCAGAGCCGCGTCCGAGGCGTTGGCAGCCGGGGTCTGCGCCATCCCTTTCCTCGGGAAAAGGCCCACCCCACAGTCCCCGTCCTGCGGGGGGGGGAGGGGCAGCAGCCCCTTCGGGTGGGGGCTTGGCTGGCCCAGGGCTCCCCTTCAAGGACCAAAGCCTCCACAGGGCCCTCCGGCCAGGCCCCGCAGCCATGGGGCGAGCGCGTTAGCCAGAAAAGCCCCTTCATCAGACGGGACAGCTCAGTCGCCAGGAGCCCGACCTCCCTCCTGGGAAACCCCCTCCCAACTTGGAGCCTCCGGCCAGGCTGGGATAAAGGCCACACTGTTCCCCCAGGAGGGGAGGGGCGCAGGGGGTGGAGAAAGGTGGCTCTGTTGGCCGCACAAGGCCCCATTCAGCCGGGGCCTGGTTGTCCCGGACGGGCTGGCCCGGGCCTGGGAGCCACTGCTGCTGGCCTGGGCTGGCCGGCCTGCCGGCTGCATCCAGGGTGCAGGGAACAGGGCAGTGGCCCCCGGAGGCCCCAGTTTAGACCGGGCGTGCGTCACACCCTGCCAGCCTCCACACTGTGCCTCCGCCCCCCAGCCAGGTGGGCAGGTCAGCCACCACCGTCCCAGGTGTGTGTCTGGGAAACATGGCGCCCTCCTGGGACTCTGCCCAGATCCCCGCCAGGCCCCTGGGAAACCCTGAGGAGACAGAACCTGCCATTGGCTGCTCCATCCCCCCCAAGGAAGGACGGGGGCCAAAACGGTCACCCGCTGTAGACAGTAGGATGGACTTCCTGACTGTCCGTAAAGCCACTCATTCGCAAGGACGGGCCCTCCTCAGGCCTGGTGGCTCTGTCCTCCATCCTCTCTCCTCCAGAGGGCCCAGAGTCCCTCTCTGCAGGGACAGGGACAGGGCCACTCTCCCTGAAACTGGCAGAGTCTGGACGAGGCGTCTGGGAGCCCAGGGCAGGGGGAGCTCTGCAGCCCCCCAGGGCTACCCTCCTCTCCGTCTCCCTGCAGAGCTCCTACCCCATCTGGGAGGACTTCAACTCCAAGGCCACGAAGCTGCATTCCCAGCTGAGGTGAGGCTGTCAGGGAGCCCCAGCTGGGGAGGGGCAGGGAGGGGAGGAGGGGGTGTCCCACCCACTGGCGATCCACGCCACTGTCCGTCTCCCCAGGACCACTGTGCTGGCTGCCGTGGCCTTCTTGGATGCCTTCCAGAAAGTGGCTGACATGGCCACCAACACCCGAGGTGGGCAGGGGCGTGACTGGGGCTTGGGGACACGCCAGGGTGGGCTCAGAGCCTGTTAAGTCTGAGTAGGGTATGGGCCAGGGAGAGGACCAGGCCCTGAGGCTGCTCCCTAGTGGAATGGGCTGCTTGTGGAGAGAGTGAGCCCCTCGTCACAGGAGGCATACAAGCAGGAGGGGGCAAGTGGTGACGGGGATGCTACACGAGGCTTCCCTTCTTGCCGTGGGCATCTGGCTTGACCCCTCAGTCACAGTTCGCGCTTGTGGGCAGCGAGTCTGATGACGGCTTGTTGGCGCCCGTCTCCCTGCGCCCTTCTGAGAGCACGCGGGGGGGCAGGTGAGCGCTCCATCCTCCGTGGGGCGTGCTGTGTCCTCTGCCTTCTGGTCATGATAGCAGAGACCTGGGGCGTGTGCTGGCACTCTCACCTGGGCACACCTGGACGAGGTTCCCCCAGGGGCTGGAGGGGGATTTTGGTAGCGCGCCTTGGACAGTCGTTGGCGCCAGCCTCTGCCAGCTGGGAGAGAGGGGAGGCTGCTGGCCTGCCCAGGAGGAGACCAGCGCGGCCGGGATGGCCAGGGCCTTGGCACAGAGGAGGAGCTCAGGAAGGATCGAGGAGGATCAAGTCCCCGCTGTGCGTAGCGGGATCGCGGCTCGGCCTTCGCGGGCCGTGCGCCCCCTCGTGGCCAGAGGCGGGACTGCGGAGCCCCGGCGGGCCCTGTCCAACGCCGCGCGCTTGCCTCGCCAGGGGCCACGCGGGACATCGGCTCGGCGCTCACGCGCATGTGCATGCGCCACCGCAGCATCGAGACCAAGCTGCGGCAGTTCACCAAGTGAGTGGGCCCGCGGGCGGGTGGGGGCGCTGGCGGGGGCCGTGGGCGGCCCTGCCCGAGCTGACCCGCGCGCCCCCCTGCAGCGCGCTGCTGGAGAGCCTCATCAACCCGCTGCAGGAGCGCATCGAGGACTGGAAGAAGTCGGCCAACCAGCTGGACAAGGACCACGCGAAAGGTGGGCGGGGCTTCGCCGGCCTTCCCGCCCCACCCCCACCCCACTGCGCGGGAACCCCCAGTAGAGCGCTCCCCTCTCCCCCTCTGTGCAGAGTACAAGCGGGCTCGGCACGAGATCAAGAAGAAGTCCTCGGACACGCTGAAGCTGCAGAAGAAGGCGCGCAAAGGTGGGGCCCGCCTGCCGCTGTCACTGCCCCACAGGCCCCCTCCACGGCCCCTGGGGCTCCCCAGGCATCTTCTGGCCGCAAGGGCTCCATCCCCGACAAAGGTCCCTCCAACCTGTTGGGTGGGACAGAGGGGGCTGCCCTGCACCCCAGACCCCGCCCAGTGCGGCAGGCCCAAGAGGCGCAGGCACGCCCCCCAGGAGTGGCTCTGTCCATCCGGCTGTCTTTCACACATTCTCTCTTTCTCTGTCTCTCCTCTCCTCCTCCCACATCCTTCCTGTAGAGCTACTTGGTAAGTCAAATGTCCATCCCTCCAGCTGCTCCTCCCGTCCTTGTCCTTGTCGCATTTGTCTGTCTCCCCCAGTTCAGGGCCATTGGAAGGAACCTCTCCCCGCCAAGGCGGAGCGAGGAAGGCGGTTGGTCCACAGAGGGAGGGGCCTGGGGCACTTGGGGCTCCTGGGGCCCCTGGCCAGGGATGAGTCCAGGGCCACTGCTGGGTCAGTCTGCCAGGCCAGGAGGGGTGGCTGGGGCAGGGTGGAGGGCACAGGCCCGGCCACCATGCCCCTACTGGGCCAGCCCTGTGACCTTGTCTGTCACCTCCCCACTTGCTGTCTGACCATCTCTATGCCATCCTGTTGCCTCTCTCTCTCTTGCTGCTTCTTTGTGTCGCTGTTGCTGTCCTTGTGCGTGGCTTCTGAGCTGAGTGGGGACCCACACTGAGGCGGCCTCCTTCCCTGTCCCCAAGTCCCAGCCCCTAGCTCTCCTGACCCTGCCCTGCAGCAGGCTGGCCTGTAGCTGAGCCCACACCCTCTCTGTCCTGCTTCCTCCCCGCTCCCCGGGCCATGAGGTGAGGGGCTCCCTTCCACGGGCAGTAAGGGCACCGTGTGGCCGGCAGTGTTCCTGGGCCCCGAGAGCCACCCTGAGGCTACCCTAGGTCCTGGCTGGCTTTGCAGCTTTGGTGTCTTTCCTGTGTGTTGTGTCTGTCTGTCCTCTCTACCTGCTCTGGTGGGACCAGCCCCTCCACGAGCCCCAGAGTCCCGACTGCCATCCCCTGGCCCCACGGCAGCTCCCAGCGCCCTTGTCGAGGACACCACTAAAGGGGCCTGTGAGCCATGGCTGCAGCACGTGGGGCCAGCGTCCCCAGCGCGGCCTCTCCTCCCACCCCCTCAGGCAAAGGAGACCTGCAGCCGCAGCTGGACAGCGCCCTGCAGGACGTCAACGACATGTACCTGCTGCTGGAGGAGACGGAGAAGCAGGCGGTGCGCCGGGCGCTCACCGAGGAGCGGGGCCGCTTCTGCACCTTCATCACCTTCCTGCAGCCCGTCGTGGTGGGTCCCGTGGGGACTTGCAGGCCCCACTGGCTTGGGCTGGGTCTAGGGTTGACCTCTCGGCCTCCAAGAAAGGCCGCTTCTCAGCGATCCCTGGCTGGGGTGCCTAGGCCACATGCTCCTGGCCCAGAGGCCGGTCTGGTAGCTCCCTGTGCACTGGTGGGTCCGGACAGACGGTCGTGCCAGCTGCCCCGGCAGTGCTGGGTGGGACCCGCCTCCACCAGCCCAAATGGCCTTGGTTAGCCAGGGAGGGGTGAGGGAGGAGGGGCCTGTTTCTGCAGGGCGGGCGGGCGGCAGGGCCGACGGGTCTGACTGGCTGCGTCCTCAGAACGGAGAGCTGACCATGCTGGGGGAGATCACCCACCTGCAGGGCATCATCGATGATCTGGTCGTGCTGACCGCGGAGCCCCACAAGCTGCCGCCCGCCAGCGAGCAGGTGCGGCCAGCCCTGGGGCCAAGGGCGGGAGGAGAGGGGCTGCCCTTTGGTTGGTGACAGTAAGGGAGAGAAGGGGACAGCATTTATGGGAGGCAGCTGGGGGCGGCAGACCAGACACCTTCCAGCACGCGCCGTGGGGTGTCCAGGAGCACCTGCCAGGGTGAGGGGGTGGGGCGCCCAGGCCCAGCGGGGGTCTCAGACTGAGAGCAGATGGGTAGCGTCCTAGAGCTGTGGGGGGTGGAGTCCTGAGTGCGACCCCAGCCAGGCTCCACCTGGTGATGCCTGCCCGCCACTCACCCCCAGAAACCCTGTCACCTCCCTGAGACCCAGGTGCACCTGTCCCCCCTCACCCCCCACCCGGCTCCACTGCATTCGGACCAGTCCTGCGTGACAGCCCTCATGGCAATGCACTGCTTTGGCACTTACTGCATGCACAGCTGTCTGCTGAACACTTCCGAATGTCGCCAGCTTTCTCCCTGCTTCCCACATTAGGAGAAAGCTAGGGGAGGGACCTTCAGACTCCCAGGTCTTCTCCTGGGGTGTGGTTCTCAATTGGGAAGAAAGCAGGGGGCCCCTCTGGGCATACTAGCTCTCGGGCTGCCTCCAGTGACCCCCATCTGTGTCCCTGTCCAGGTGATCAAAGACCTGAAGGGCTCAGACTACAGCTGGTCCTACCAGACCCCACCCTCGTCACCCAGCAGCTCCAACTCCCGGAAGTCCAGCATGTGCAGGTCAGTGTGGGCGGAGGGCAGTGTCCCAAGTGTGAACGGGGAAGTTCCCGGCCAAGTCGCAGGGCAGACACTTGAGGCCCCCGGGACTCACACGACTTTTACATCAGCCAAGGAATTTGCAAATGTAGATGAAAAACATGCTCCATCCTCCCAGACTGCTGCTGGCTCAGGCCTCTGTTGACAGGAAAGTTGGGGGGTGGCAGTCGCAGCTTCAGTTATAGAGCATTAACTGTGCGCCAGGTGCTGTGCTCAGTGCTTTATGCATTTTTTCATCGAATCCTACCCCCACCGTGTCAGGTATGGTGTCATCCTCATTTCTCAGAAGGGGAAACTGAGGCGTAGAGTCCCAGCATTTAACCACTGAACTCTGCCAGGCCCAGCAAAATGTGGGGTAACAGAGTCTAACATCGGGGAGGGGGGAGGCTTCTGGAAATTTGTGCTGAGGCCACAAGGGTAAAGGACATTTCAGCCTGGCTGGTTCCCACAGAGCTGCCACAGGCTCACGCCTCGGCCCAGGTTGTCCCCAGGGGTGTCTCAGAGCTGGGGAGAGGCCGGGGATCTCGAGCTCGGGATCAGGGCCCCTCCCTTGACTGGCACTAGGGCCGGACTTGGAGGGGACATTTACAATTCATTCAAGGTTCCTTGGATGAGGACGGCAGTGAGCACAGGGCAAGTTGGTGGTGTTGGCCCCGCTGTGCCCGGCGTCCCTCTCCCCAGTGTCACCTCTGGCTGGCCACCCAGGGCCAGGGACAAACTGGGCACAGCGATCCTTCAGAGAGAGGAGGGCCCAGGGCCCCAGGAGGCCATCAGACCTTGGGCAGGTGGCGGACAGCGGAGGACGGATTCATTCAGGGAGACCCAGGGGCAGGGGCAGAGGCTGGGGCGGGTTCACGGTTATTCAGGAGGAAGGCGACCTTCACTGCCAGGGTTACTGCCCAAGGGTGCAGGGGGTGTGCGCCACGGAGGGTGGGCACCCTCAAAGGGATAGAGCAGATGAGGGTGATGGTGGGTCCAGGACGCACCTGGTAAGTGTCTTCCATGTCCAAGCAGATCGTCACCATGTTAGACACCCAGTTGGAATTGGATGGCCAATACCAGACTTTGAGAAGCAGTTTAGAGATGATCTGACTTGTGTCTGGTTCTAAGGGTTTAATTATATGGTGACTCAGTTTCCCTGTGGTTAAACTAAGGACTACTATTCTTAATGGCAGAGTAGGAGACAGATTGACTCACCCTGGGCCTGCCCTGACCATGGCCCCATCGGCACTGGGGCACTCCAGGGGCGTGGGCTGGGTGTCCCCTTCTCCAGCCCTACCCTGTCTCTCAGAACACAGCTCCTCTGTAGTGCCTGGGTCTCAGGACCTCCTAGTCTGACATTGTCTTTTCCTTCCTTTGCCCCTCACCTCTTTCCCCCACCCTCGTCTGTCACCCTCTCCCAAACACACTCCTCTGTCTCTCCCTGTCCGGCTGCTCTGCCCTCCTCCTCCGCCCCCAGTGCCCCCAGCAGCAGTAGCAGTGCCAAGGGTGGCGGAGCCCCGTGGCCAGGGGGTGCCCAAACATACTCACCCAGTTCCACTTGTCGCTACCGCAGCCTGGCACAGCCAGCCACCGCCACCACCCGCCTCTCCAGCGTCTCCTCCCATGACTCTGGCTTCGTCTCCCAGGACACCACCTACTCCAAGCCCCCCTCGCCCATGCCTTCAGACATCACCAGCCAGGTGAGGGGGCAGCAGGGGGACAGCCGGGGTGGGCTGCAGGAGTCTGACGGCAGCCTCGGGCTATCCATGTGTGGGGCCACTACAGCTGTTGAGACTGGTCTAGAGGTCCCCAGTGCCTGTGTTTGCTCAGTGTCATCATGTTATCATATATCATTTTCCATCTTTTACATTTAAGCTCAGTGCTATCTTCATGTTTTAGATGCGTCTCTTATAAACAGCGTATGCCTAGATTTTCTGTTTTGTCCAGTCTGATCTCTGTCTTGTATTTGGCATTTTAGTCCATTTATATTTGTTGTGATTCATAACATGTTGCACTTACACATTTTTTCTTTCTATCCTATGTTGCATTTGTCTCTTCCTTTGCCTTTTGTTTCTCCTTTTCTCATATTTCCCCTCTACTAGATTGCAAGTTATACTCTATTTCTGTTCTTTTACAGGTTACCTTAAATTTTACCATGTATGCTTAGCAAACTCACAACCCCACCTCATGAATAATTCAAGGCCCTTAATATATTTTAACTTCAGTCGCCCACACTCTCTCATTTTAAAAGCTGCTATATGTTATTCTCTCCTTTTTTTAATAGTACCCACAAATGACATTTTTCTTCTTAATTTATTATCTTATACATACAGTATTTGTTTAGATTTACCCACATGCTTCCACAGTCCTTTGTTCATCCTTTTTCCTTGCATCTCAAATCTTCCTTCTAAGGTCACCCTCTTTCTTTTTAAAGTAAAGAACATCTTTCAGAAGTTCTTCTAGAATAGGTCTATAATGGTAAACTCTTGGTTTTTGTTTACTTATAAACATGCCTTATTTTATCCTTTCTTGAAAGTTAGTTTTGCCAGGGTCACGATTCTGGGGTGACAGTTATTCTCTCTCCACACTTGGAAGGTATTTTTCTATGGTTCAGACTTTCATTGTTGGCTGAAAGGTCTGTTGTCGGTCATGTCGTTGCCCTTTGCAAGTGATGTGACATCTCTCTCTGGCCACTTTTAAGCCTTTTCTTTTCTTTTAATTTTAAATTCATTTATATTCAGAAAAAATAAATTAACCTCCCTTGGTAGAAACCAAAATTCATGTCTTTCATTTGCTCTGGGACTTTTCAGCCGTTTTCTTTATTCCATCTTTCATTCTTTCTGTTCACTCCCGCCGGGATTCCAGCTCAGCGTGTATCAGACCCTTTCAACGTCTTTCTGCGTCTCTTAACTCAGTTTCCCTTCCTTGTTTTTTCATATATATCCTGGATGACTTCCCTCTATTTTCCAACCTAGTTTCCTTTTTTGCTATTTATCCTACCCACTGAGGGTTGTTTGTTTTGTTTTGTTGTTTTAACTTTGTATTTTGAAATCATTTTAGACTTGCAGAAAAGTGGCAAAAGGAATGAGAGTTCCCTTATACCCTCCCCACGGTCTCCCTGATGCTGATGTCTCACGTAGCTCCGAGCAATTCTCAAAACTATGAAATGGACGCTGGTACGGTTCTGCGAACTCATCTGTGGATTTTTTTCAAATTTTGCCAGTTTTCTCTCCTTTCTTCTTTTCCTGGTTCAGCATCCAAAACATGGTCCTCCATTGTGTTTAACTTCTGTGTCACTTAGGCTTCTCCAACCTGCGACTGTTCCCCAGTCCCTTCCCTTTTTGTCTTTCGTGATTTTGATACTCCTGCAGAAATCGCGCAGGTACTGTGTAGGATGTCTCTGAATTTGGGTCTGTCTGACGTCTTCCTGTTTAGGATGAGAGGCTTTTATACATTTTGGCAAGAACACAGAGGTGGCGTCGTGCCCTTCTTGGTGCGTCGTGTCGGCGGCACAATGTCACGTGCCCCGTGACTGGTGACATTCTTGGTTAAGGTGGCGTTTCTCAGGTTTCCCCACCGTGGTGTCATTATTTTCCCCTTTGTGATTGATAAAGTGTCTCTTGCAGTGGGACACTTTCGAGACTCTCTACAGCTGTCCCTGCTTCTCATCATATTGTCACTCGCTAAGGTTATAGCAGCCATGAGTGATTCTTACCTGTGACAATAGTGATTTTTCTGTTTCCATCATTCCTCCTGCATTTACTCACTGGAATTCTACCATGAAAAGATCTGTCTCAGCCGGGCGCAGTGGCTCACGCCTGTAATCCTAGCACTCTGGGAGGCCGAGGCGAGCGGATTGCTTGAAGTCAGGAGTTCGAAACCAGCCTGAGCAAGAGCAAGACCCCGTGTCTACTAAAAATAGACATTAATTGGCCAACTAAAAATATACGGAAAAAATGAGTCCGGCATGGTGGCGCATGCCTGTAGTCCCAGCTACTCGGGAGGCTGAGGCAGCAGGATTGCTTGAGCCCAGGAGTTTGAGGTTGCTGTGAGCTAGGCTGACGCCACGGCACTCACTCTAGCCCCGGCAACAGAGTACGACTCAGCCCCAGGAACAAGAAATAGCACGACCATAGCCCTTCAGAAGTCCCCAAGGGCAACCACTGTCCTGCCTAGATTAGTCTTGCCTTTGTTATCCTTGAGCACCATGAAGTGTGTATCCCTTCTGCCTGGGTTCTTTGGCCCGGGCTAATGTTTACGGGACTCGTCGTGTTTTACGTGGAGGTGTGTATCGTTCCTATTGCTGTGTCGCATTCCCCAGTGTGAATGTCCAGTGTGCATAGCCATATTCATGGACATGTGGGTAGTTTCCACATTTCTGGCTGTGGTGTTGCTGACGACGGCCTAGCATGCCCTGCAGCGAGGGGCCACACCCCAGGGGTTGGAATTTCTGGGGGATACGCACGTTGTCCTGGTCCCGTAGGTCCTGCCAGTTTTCAAAAGCGATCATAACCTGTTTCCCCTCCTGTTAGAGTTATGGTAGTGTGTTGCTTCTCCACATCCTGACCAGCCCTCTGTGTTTGCTGCTTTTTCGTTTTGGCAGGTACATGGTGGTGGCCGTACCCTGTATTTTAATTTGCATTTACCTAACGATGATGAGGTTGAACACCTTTCATATATATGTATAAAATATATATTTTAAGAGACACAGTCTCACTGTGTTGCCTAGGCTGGCCTTGAACTCCTGGGCTCAAGTGATCCTCCCACTTCAGCCTCCCCAAGTAGCTGGGATTACAGGTATATGTCACGGCACCTGGCTACCTTTTCATACTTTTAAAGGCCATTTTTGTGAAGGACCTGTTCAAATCTTTTGCCCATTTTTCTACTTAGGTTGTGTTTTTCTTACTGATTTACAGTGCTCTTTGTATAGGGTAGGTGCAAGTCCTTCATCAGTTACCTTTTCTTATTCTGTGGGTACCTTTTTCCTCTCCTAATGGGGTCTTTGAAAGACCAGAAGTTCTTAGTTTTAATATAGTCCAACTGATCCAGTGTTTAAATTGTTAGTGCTTTTTTATGTTCTGCTTATTTTTGCATACTCCAAGGCCGCCTTGTTCTCCCGTTTTCATTTAGATCCCCAGCTCATGTGGCATTGGCTGTGGTCACGTGTGGGGTGTGGGTATGGTGTGAGGATTTCCAGTTGACCCGGGATGATTTATTGGAAAGACCGTCTGTCATAGCCTTTTCAGGCTGCTGCGGTAACACTGGCTAGTTCAGGGGTCCTCAAACTTTTTAAACAGGGGGCCAGTTCACTGTCCCTCAGACTGTTGGAGGGCCGGACTATAGTTAAAAAAGAAAAAAACAATGAACAGATTCCTATGCTCACTGCACGTATCTTATTTTGAAGTAAAAAACGGGCAAAAACACCCGCATGTAACCCACAGGCCGTAGTTTGAGGACACCTGGGCTAGCTCGTCAACCACAGATATGTACTTGTCATAGTCCTGCAGGCTGGGACATTCAGGATCAAGGTGCCAGCGGATCTGGTGTCCGGCAAGGGTCTGCTTTCTGGTTTGCAGGTGGCACCTTATTGCTTTGTCTTCTTCCCTCTCGGAGCAAGGGCCGAACTGGCTCCCTTGGGCTTGTTTTATAAGGTCACTCAGCCCCTTCATTGAGGGTCCAACCTCGTGACCTAATCACCTCCCGAAGTTCCCACTTCCTAATACCTCCCCTTATTGGGTGGGGATGTCAAATGTGAATTGGGGGAGCGCAGACAGTCAGACCATTGTCTGTTCCCCACTGCAGTGTCACCTGGGTCCTAAATCAGGCGTCTGCATGTATGTAGCTGTTTCTGGACTCGTGTTGTGTTCCGTTGGTGGATTCCTCTGGCCTTGGGCTGATACCACCCATCTTAATTACTGTAACTGGATAGAAAATCTTCATAACCGGTGATGAAAGTCCTTTGCATTTCTATATAAATTTTAAGATCAGCTTCTTAGTTCCCACCAAAAAAAAAAATTGGGATTTTAACTGGAATTGCATATGTCTCCCCCTTTATTTAAACTTTACCCTCTCTCAGTAATGTTTTGTAGCTTTCATGTAAAGACCTTGTGCGATCTCTTGTGGGATTTTTTTCCCCTGGTATTTGATGTTCGATGATGCTATTGTAAATTACACTGGTTTTTTTTTTTAGGGGTTTTTTCCTGTTAGCTGCTGGTATTCAGGAATACAATTAATTTTTTTTTCTGAATACAATTGATTTTTTTTATTCTCGTATGGAATAACCTTGCTAAAACCATTTATTCTGATAGTTTGTGGATTCTTTTGCAGATTCTACATACACTTATGTCATTTGCAAATAGTGATTTTGTTTCTGCCTTTCTAATCCTTTTACTTTGTGTTCCTTTTTCTTGCTTTATTGCACTGGCTAAGACTTACTGTGCTGACCATATGGAATTACAATAGGCATCCTTGTCTGTTTTCGAACCTCAGGGAAAAGCATCAATTTTACAGATAATCTTCATCAGATTAAGGAAGTTTCTTTCTATTCCTAATTTAAGTGTCTTTGTTTCTTTTATTTTTTCCCATGAATGGGTGTTGAACTTTTCCATTGAGTTTTCTAATTGAACAATCCTATTGCTGAAAGTCTGAATTTGTTATTTCCTCTGAATCCTTAACCTCTGCTGTTTTGTTGCCTTTTATTTTGTGATCTTGGTGCATTATAATCTGTAGGAAACCTGCGGACCTAACTTGTTCTTGATTCAGAGAGTTCGGTGGGAGCTGGGGACAGGCACTAATCCCTTTGCAGCTGCCCCAGCTCGGCTCATGGGGTGGGCACCTCGATGTGCTCCCTCCTGCTGTGCCCCGGTCAGTGTCTGCCCTGAAGCCCCCGCCCGTCACACGTGCTTGGGACTTCTCCTGTGCCCACGCTTATTTTTCTTCATTCTTTTTTTTTTGAGACAAGAGTCTCTCTCTGTTGCCTGGGCTAGAGTACCGCGGCGTCAGCCTAGCTCACAGCAGCCTCAAACTCCTGGTCTCAAACGATTCTCCTGCCTCAGCCTCCCAAGTAGCTGAGACTACAGGCATGCGCCACCGCACCCAGCTAATTTTTTCTGTTTTTAGTTGTTTAGCTAATTTCTTTCTATTTATACTAGAGACGGGGTCTCTTTCTCAGGATGGTCTCGAACTCCTGAGTTCAAGTGATCCTTCTGCCTTGGCCTCCCAAAGTGCTAGGATTACAGGTGTGAGCCACTGCGCCCAGCCTTCTTCATTCTTTGTAGTCATTTTAGTGTCTACCCCCTTGCCCAGAGCCAGGCCTGCCATTCTCACTTCTGGCCACTCTTACAGGGGCTACCCCGTCCCATTCTGCTGCAACCACCTTCCTCAGGGTCTCTGGACCCTCTTGTGTCCCCAGCACTGGGCCCTGCAGCAGCAGCACAGCTGCCCCGACCCCAGCACCAGCTCTTGTCCCCACTCCCATGGCATGGCCTGCACATGGCTCCTGCTCCTCCAGTGGCTCCTTGTCGTGCTCCTTTGCTTGACTCTGCTCTTCATCACAGCTGCTGCGTGTCAGCGCTCCTGTGGGCCCCAGGCCCTTGTCTCTGACCACACGCTGTCCAGGTGGCCTCATCCTGCCCCCAGCCTGCTGCACTGGTGGCTCCAACCCCGACTTCTCCCTGAAGTCCAGGCGTGAGCATGGTGCCCGTGTCTCATGTAGAGACCTCTAACAGGCAGCTCCGCTCGCCCGGTGAGGGATGGCACTCTGCCCTTTCTGTGTCCCCTTTCTGAGAAAACTGTGACACTATCAACCCTGCTGCTCAAACCAAAGGTCCAAATGCCATGTTCAGTGTCTCCTTCCTGTGCCCACCATGTTGGGCCATCGAGCAAGTCCTAGGGTCAAACCTCAAGACTGGGCGGGCAGTGCCAACACGTGCACTCTTGGTGGCTGTGGCCCTGGTGAGGGTGGGCTGAGGCCTTGAGTCAAACCGCCCGCCCCCTGCACGCCGGTGCTGTGACCAGGACTGTTCTCTCCTTTCCACCCCTCCGGCCCCCTGTCCGGCTGTGCACCTGCCCGCCGCCGCCTCACGGCAGAAGTCCTCCAGCTCCGCGTCCTCCGAGGCCTCGGAGACCTGCCAGTCTGTGAGCGAGTGCAGCTCCCCCACCTCGGTCAGTGCCCCCCGCCCGGCCCCAGGACCGTCACCGCAGGGAGGGCCCAGGGTGAGCCGGAGGGGGGTATCCCCAAGAGACCAGCTGCACGGGCACCACCTGCAGTCACTCCCCACATGGCCACGTCTGTTCCTCCGGGGATGCCCCATCCGGCCCTTGGGCCTGGTGGGGCCGAGGAGTCACAGCCACGCTCCGTACTCTGGCCACGGTTGTGAGCCCCAGACCCCTCACCGTCCTGCACACTCCGAGTGTCAGCCCCAGGGAGGGGCCCCCAGGCCATGGATGGCAGGGCCTAGAGTGCCCTGACTCGGCTGCCATGCCCCGCAGGACTGGTCCAAGGCCGCCGCCCACGAGCAGCCCTCGGCCACCACCCTGCAGCGGAGGAAGGACCGGGTGGAACTCCTCCGAGACGCAGAGCCAGGCCCCGCCAGCGGGGGCACCCCGGGCCCCAGTGGGGAGGAAGTGCCGCGACCCCGCATGTCCCCTGCCACCATCGCCGCCAAGGTAAGGCGGCAGGTCAGTGCCCGGAGACCCAGCACGTGGTCTTCAGGGCTGGCTCCAGCCACCTGCTGGGGCTTCTGGTGTCTGGGCAGAGGGGGGACGTGGGGGGCAAGGTCCCAGCCTGTGCTTTGCCACCCTCCAGCACGGTGAGGAGGTATCCCCTGCGGCCAGCGACCTGGCCATGGTGCTGACGCGTGGCCTGAGCCTCGAGCACCAGAAGAGCAGCCGGGACTCGCTGCAGTACTCGAGCGGCTACAGCACGCAGACCACCACGCCCTCCTGCTCCGAGGACACCATCCCCTCCCAGGGTAGGCGCTGGGCAGCAGAGGGGTCGCTGGGCCTTCACAGCCCCGCCAGGGACAGCCGGGCCCCAGCCGCACAAGGGAGCCCTGTCCCTCCCTCTCCGCGTCCGGCCTGGGCGGGTGAGGGGACCCCTGGGCTCACGGCGTGCTGTGCCCCAGGCTCCGACTACGATTGCTACTCTGTGAACGGGGACGCGGACAGCGAGGGCCCGCCCGAGTTCGACAAGTCATCCACCATCCCACGCAACAGCAACATCGCCCAGAACTACCGCCGCCTCCTCCAGACCAAGCGCCCCGCCTCCACTGCTGGGCTGCCCACCGCGGGGCTGCCCTCCGCCGGCGGCCTGCCCTCGGGCGCGCCCCCCGGAGTGGCCACCATCCGCCGCACGCCCTCCACCAAGCCCACCGTGCGCCGCGCCCTGTCCAGCGCCGGCCCCATCCCCATCCGGCCGCCCATCGTCCCCGTGAAGACGCCCACGGTGCCCGACTCGCCCGGCTACGTGGGGCCCACCCGGGCGGGCAGCGAGGAGTGCGTCTTCTACACTGACGAGGCCGCCTCGCCCCTGGCGGCAGACCTCGCCAAGGCCTCGCCAAAGAGGCTGAGCCTGCCCAACACGGCCTGGGGCAGCCCGGCCCCAGAGGCCGCCAGCTACCCCGGGGTGGTGGCTGGGCTAGCGGCGGAGGAAGAGGAGCAGCAGCAGCTGGCTGCCAACCGGCACAGCCTGGTGGAGAAGCTCGGCGAGCTGGTGGCGGGCGCCCATGCTCTGGGCGAGGGCCAGTTCCCCTTTCCCACCGCCCTGTCCGCCACCCCTGCAGAGGAGACGCCCACCCCACCTCCTGCAGCCACCAGTGACCCGCCGGCTGAAGACATGCTGGTGGCCATCCGGCGCGGGGTCCGGCTCCGCAGGACCGTCACCAACGACAGGTCAGCACCCCGCATCTTATGATGGCACCGCCCTCCCCACCCTCTCTGGCCCCGGTGCAAGCAGGTGGCCTGGGAGCAGTGGCCACTCAGAGCGGAGGCACAGCCAGGAGCGAGTGCAGGGCCGGGCAACAGGCAGAGCCACTTTATGGAGAGACACACCTGGCTTGGATTCCAGCGTTTAAGCGGGAGGTGACTTCCCTAACAAACCTTGCCAGGACAGAGCCTGCGGGCCTTGAACCGGGTTGGAGCCCGTTTTATACGTTCCTGTCCCCTTCCTCCGTGCAGGCCCTGTCTCTTCCACACCCAGGTGAGCACCAGAGCCATGGTCCCCGCCCGCGGGAGAGGGGCTCTCTCTGGTCTGGGACCCTCAGCTCGAGCACCTGTCCCGGCCAACACTGCCCCGGCTCCTGTTGGAATGCCGGCTGTCCCCCCGGCCCCCTGCCCATGCACCCTTCATCCTTCTTGCCTGTCCCAGGCTGCTCTGCGCCTGGGGGGCTGAGTCAGGCCGGGGGTGCAGGGGGAAGTCAGGTGACCAGGCCTGCCTGCCTGCCATGAGGGAGCAGAGCCTGGGGGCCCAGGTCGCATCTCAGGGAGGAAATGCAGGGGGCTTGCTTGGAGGTGCTGGGAACCCTGAGGTGGCTCCCACCCCTGCCTCCCCTCCCCGTGAGTTTGGCTGCAAGGTGTGGCAGGTAGAGATACCCCTCAGCAGCTAGGGCAGCAGGGTAGGGCCCTGAGCCCAGGTCGTCTGGGCAGCCTCCAAGGAGCTGGCTTGAGACACCTGGTTCTCATCTGGGCACATCGATACTTTAACTTGGTGGCACTTTGGAGTCACAGTTGTAGCCACTTTGGGGGGTGGGGGCTGGAGCGGTAGAGGGGGAGGGGGGTTATTTTATGGATATAATAAAAAGGAGCTGACTTTAAGGATGGTGTGTGGGTCTGGGAAGGAAGGGGCTGCCACCGTGGCCGGGCGGGCCCATGGCAGGAGCAGAGTGGAATCAGCTCCCCCAGTGCCAGGGGAAGCCGCCATTGTTCCCCACACCGAGAGCGTAGCCAGAGTGAGGCTGGAGGGCCCCGCCTGTCGGCTGGGTGGCAGCACGTCCGGGAAGCGTGACTTTGACTCTGTCGCCAGAGGAGATGCCTTCCCAGGACAGCTCAGCCCAAGGTGGCCATGAGGGGGAGGAGGAGGTACCCCCTGCCCTACGCACCCAGTCACGCCAAGTCTCAGCAGGTAAAAGCATGTGACCTAGGGCAAGTGGAAGGGGTCCAGGTGGTCCCGTGTGTCACGAGGAGAAAGCAGGGGCCTCCCTGGGGTCAGGAAAGCAGCAGCCCTGGGTCCTGACAGAGCAGGGCTCCTGGGAGTTCCTGTGCCAGGACCCAGGGTCGCTGTGGGGCGGAGGCGGGCCTGGGGCAGCAGGGAGGCCCCAGTGTGCACAGAGCACCATTGGGCAGTGCAGACAGAGAATAGACCCTGCAAGTCACTAGTCCATGCTCAGGCCAACGCCAGAGCCCCAGGGTTGGTGGCCAGGAGAGCAGGTGACCAGTTAGGGAAGCCGGGGGGTGGTATTTCCGCTGCAGGTTCTCCCCAGGGTTGCCCAGGTGGGCAGAGGGAAGGGGAAGTGTGATGGGAACAGGGAGGTGCGGCAGGTATGGGGTGGCTGGGGCCCAGAGGCCCTTGCAAGCAGACCTCTACTACCTGGCGGTGGCTCTATGGCGGTAGGGGGGCATGCCTGGGCTTCAGAGGTTCGGATGGGGGAGAGGCAGGGGTGGCACAGGCCGCCACCTCCCCAGGGCTGTACATACCCCCCCCCAAGCCCTGCCATCCCCAGGACACCCCCAGCCTGGTGGCTTTGGTGACCACGCTGTAGGCCCTGGCCCCTTGGGATCCGACCACCCATCCTCCATCACAAACTTTAGTTTGGGGGACGTCTTTACGTTTGTTTTATTTTTCATTTTGTACAGAGGAATATTCTTTTCAAAAGCGTCTTTCGACTGAAGTAACTTTTCTGGTGCTGTTGTTAACTTGTTCCTTTTTTTAATTTATTTTCCCACCCCCAGCGCCCTCCAGCTTCCTACTCACCTCCTCTCCTCGCCCTCCATCCCATCTGCACCACGTCGTTCCTTTTCTTTCTGTCGGTTTTTGGATAAATTCTCTTCTCCTCCCCACCCCCTCTCCACGCCATCCTCCCCTTGATTTAAATAGCCACTGCTACGAGTAACAAATGCACTGTGAAGATTCCAGTATTAATAAAGTGGTACTGTAATTAACACCTGCCTCGGCCTGGCATACCCCCCCCGCCACGCCCAGGGCACCAGGCTGGGGGCTCCCAGGTCGGTGTGGCAGGGACAGGACTTGCGCCCCAGCCTGCATGTTTGAAAGGCCTCTGTTCTGTCCCTGCGGGGGGCAGCCACCCCAGCTGGCCGAGGCTCCCAGCCCTTCCACGTTCGCCCTCCCAGGTGCAAAACAAACCAAACCGAACCAAAATAAAGCGGGGTGTTTAATAGAAAAAATAAAAGGAGCTGGTAGAGCATCCCTTTGGGCAAGATGTGGCACTTGTCTCCACTGGCACCCCCCACCCACCGCCCAGGTGTACCTTGAGGACATATTCGGCACCCCCTTGGGCAGGGCCATGCCACCTGCAGGACCCCTCACCCTCCGGCCATTCCAGGTGTGCCCCCAACAGGTGTGGATGGTGGTTAGCACAGCACAGCTCCGGCACAGGCTCTCCGTGGAAGGAGAAACGCCCATCCCTAGGGTCCTTTCGCCGGGGGCTCCCGCCTCCACCTCTGAAAGTCTCAGACCCAGCAGGGTCCCCGCTCAGGGCAGGTGGCCTTCGCCCAGGGTGTGGGGCGGGGAGGTGGGGGGCTGCCGCGGCGAGGGTTGGGGTCTCCGCGTCTCGCAGTTCTGCCAGTTTAGGACGGAGCTTTGTTTACCTGCACGGGACAAAGAAAAAAACACTAGAAAGACTAAGAGTGGTTAAAACCACCCTCTCCACCCAACTAAGCCCCGTGTCCTTGTCCCAGGGCCCATCTATGCTGCCAGCTGGGGCCTGTGGCCCTGGGGAGCAAAGGGCATGCCCAGGAGGGCCCTGGCTCTGCTCGTTCATCTGGCCCTGTCACCCACCCCACACACAGGCCCCGTCTCCGTCCCCTAGCAGTTCCTTACAGCAGGAGCAGTACAGCAGCTCCATGACCCGGAAGCAGTTGTCCAGCAGGGCTTTGGGCCGCACCAGCTTCAGGCTCAGCCCAGGGGTGTTCAGGACAGACAACACCGCTTCCACCTTGGGGCTGCCCTCCGCATCCTGGAAGGGAGGAAGCCATCAGGACCAGGCACAAGATGGCACCAAGCCACAGGGGGGCTTTCGCCCAAGCTGCCCCAAATCACAGGAAACAGACTTCCCGGGACCAGGAGCCTGGGAGCTACTTCTCAACTTCCCTGTAGACACCAGGAGGGGCCCAGATGCCACCCCCTCACCCAGACAACTCGGAAATCGTTTTGGAAACGGGCAGTGCTGATGGTTGCACAGCACTGCGAATTTAATTAATGCCACGGAATTTTATACTTAAAAATGGTCAAAAGGGCCAATTTTATGTTATAAAATGTGTTCCCTCCCAGCATAGCCCCCACTGTCTTCATCTGGATTCTTGTTTCTGTGGTTGTAAGGACACTAAATGAAAGCAAGGGGAAAAACGTGGTACAAGAACAGTGAGTGGCCGGGCACAGTGGCTCACACTTATAATCCCAGCACTTCAGGAGGCCAAGGCAGGAGTCACTGGAGGCCAGGAGTTAGAGACGAGCCTGGGCAACACAGCGAGAACCCGTCTGTACAACAATTAAAAAAAAGAACAATGCAGAATCCAAGCAATGTCGTCTCACAACTAGCTGACGAGGTACAATGAAGCCATAGTAGGGGTTTTTTTGGTTTTTTTTTTTTGGAGACAAAATCTGGCTCTGTTGCCCAGGCTAGAATGCCATGGCGTCAGCCTCGCTCACAGCAACCTCAAACTCCTGGGCTCAAGCGATGTCCTGCCTCAGCCTGCTGAGTGACTGGGACTATAGGCATGTGCCGCTATGCCTGGCTGTATTTTTATAAATATTTTAGTTGTCCAGATAATTTATTTCTATTTTTAATAGAGATGGGGTCTCGCTGTTGCTCAGGCTGGTTTCGAACCCCTGACCTTGAGTGATCCTCCTGCCTTGGCCTCCCAAAGTGCTAGGATTATAGGCGTGAGCCACCGCACCCAGCCCAGAGTTATTTTTTAATAGACAGGATCTTGCTCTGTCACACAGAGCCAGTGGTATCACCGTAACTCACTATAACCTCAAGGTCCTGGGCTCAAACAATCCTCCTGCCTCAGCCTCCCACATAGCTGGGACTAGAGGCAGGTACCACCACGCACACCAGGCTAATTTTTCTATTTTTTGTAGAGGTAAAGACCAGCCCAAGCAAGAGTGAGACCCCAACTTGTGACCTCAAGCAATCTCCCATCTTGGCCTCCCAGAGTGCTAGCATTGTAGGCATGGGCCACCGTTTCCAACCTTATTTTTAAGTAACTGAAGTATATAGTTTACATTAAGTTTCAACCTCTGTTTTGCACAGTTCTGCAGGTTTTGACGAGCGCCTAATGTCACAAATCCACCATTACCGTTGTACAAAACAGCTTCACTACCCTGAAAGCCTCCTGGGCTTCACCCATCCTCCCTTCGGCCCTGCCCCTGGCAAAGGGACCTTGTGGGGCAGAGACCAAGTCAGAGGTTCAAGGATTAGCCCAGGATCCGGAGCACGAGAGGCAGGGCCTGGAGCAGTGTCTCAGGAGCACCTCCTGCCCCGCCAGCCCCGCCAGCCCAGCCCAGCCCAGCCCACTCGGTCAGCACGGCCACCTCTTCTTTCCATGGGCCCCTGTTCCTGCACCCTTCCTGTTTCTCCCACACCCCCCGGGATGGGCCCACACTTTCTGGGCATTCACTGATTCCCTCCATGGCCCGGGCCACGCCCGCAGGCTTGCACACACGCATGTGCACAGCCGCCTCCGCACAGCTCACCCTGAGGCCCTTCCAGACGTCCAGCAGCAGCGTCTGTACCTCCTGCAGATACTGCCAGGACGGGTGGTCCTTGAACAGCACGTCCTGCACCGACTCAGCGGCGCTGAGACTCGCCAGGACCCACAGACACCGCAGCTCTCGCTCGCTCACCCGGGCCCTCCGCTGCGGAGGGAGAAGTCGCTGGAACCCCCAGGAACGGGCTCTTCCACTCCGACCCCTCCCCCGCCCCAGGGACTTGCCCAGCGTAGGGAGCAGGCTACAGGTGTCTGCCGTGGGCACCTCAGGCCTGGCCACGGGCGGGCTTGTCTGAGGGGCAGGAAACGGTCCCTGGTCAGCAGCACAGCCTGCCGCGACCCAGACGCCCCTGGGGGTGGGGCACACAGGCATCCCGGGAGGCAGGGGTCTCCCCAGCCCGGGAGGGGGCTCTCACCAGCCTGGTGACATTGGCAATGCGGAACACCCCCTCGTAAGGCACGCTGATCGTGTAGTTGATGGGGAAGTAGTGTTTCTGGGGAGGTAGGAAAACAAACCACGAGGTCAGAGGCAGAAATGACTTAGAGAGGCTCTCCGGGCCCCCCAAGATGAGTCCTGCTGGAGGAGAGGACCCCAGGCCAGCCCCGTGATGGCACAGATGGCCCTCAACAGAGAGGGTGTGCCTGGCTGTCACCTGCGACAAAGACAGCTCACTTTCTTCTGGGACACAGGCAGGGTGAAACAAGACATACAGTTCCTGTTAAGGCAAAAGTTTCAAACCCGGGAGGTTTTGAAATACTTCAAGAACGATTTATTTATTCTGGGGGTAAAGATGTTCTAAAACTTATGGTTGCACAACTCACAAAAACCATTCAGCTGTACACTCTTAATTATATCCTATGGGAATTCTCTCTCAATAAATCTGTTTAAAAAAAATAAAGAAAAAAGGATAGCCAGGCACTGTGGTACACATCTGTAGTCCTAGCTACTCAGGAGGCCAAGGTAGGAGGATCACTGAAGTCCAGGAATTTAAGACCAGCCTGGGCAACAAAGCAAGACCTCATCTCTTAGGAAAAAATTTTTTTAACATTTAAAAAAAAATTTTAAGACATAAAGAGCAGCCAGGCTCAGTGGCTCACACTTGAAATCCTAAGCACTCTGGGAGGCTGAGGCGGGAGCAGGTCAGCAATTCAAGACCAGCCTGCGCAAGAGCGAGACCCCATCTTTACTAAAAATAGAAAGAAATTAGCCAGACAACTGAAAATCTACGTAGAAAAAAATCAGCCAGGCATGGTGGCACATGCCTGTAGTCTCACGTACGTGGGAGGCTAAGGCAGGAGGATCACTTAAGCCCAGGAGCGTGAGGTTGCTGTGAGCTAGGCTGATGCCATGTCACTCTAGCCTGGGCAACAGAGTGAGACTCTGTCTCAAGAAAAAAAAAAAAAAAAAACCATACAGAGCCACATGGGTGTCTCCACTCTACAAAAAGAACTAGGTCTTCATCTTCCCTGCTGGTAAGTGCCTGGGGTTGCCCAGAGAGCTCCTCCAGCCCATTCCAGAGTCACAAGGCCAGTGCCACATGGAGGCGGGGTGAAAAGTGAAATCAAGGATGAGCAGAGGCCCTGGGAGATGGCCAGAAAGGGGTCAGTATGCACAGACCCGGCCCACAGGCTGTGTGTTGGACAAAGGCATAGAAACGGGCTATGGTGAGCTCGGGGCTGACACAGGTCCTAGAAGGGACTCTGAATGTCCAGAGCCCTGTGCCAGGTGAGCGAGGGGCTGGGCAACAGGGACGCAGCTGGTGCCCATGTGGTTACCATGTATTGAAGCCGGTTCTTGTACTGCAGCTTGTCCCGTAGAAAGCCAGTGACAGCGCACTCCTCCCTCTGGGTCAGGGACCACACCTCCAAACCCTCCAGGGCCATGCCAAGGAGGATGCCGAGATCTGTGGACCAGACCCGACAAGAGCACGTGAGCCCCATGCGCTGCACCCACACAACGCCCCAGAACGCAAAGCTGAACGTGACTGTCACCCCTGTGCATGGGTTCCAGGGACGTACAGGAGAGGCAGACCTGGACGCAGAACGGCAGGGACCGGCAGGCACATGCAGTCCACACGGACCGTGTCCCCCCACCCCTGACCGGCAGCGTCCCTGGGAGGCACACCCTAGGGTCTCCCTACTTCTGCCCCATGGGGCAGGTGCAACCTCCATCCAGGACAATCTCAGCCCCTCAGCCGGGGGTGACATATTTTCAAAGCCTTTTGTTAGATTTTCCATCCAGGGATTCCGGAGATGGGGATTCTGTTTCAATTCTACAAATGACGCTTTGGTCACCCAAGCCACTTCCTTCCCTGCTCTATGTGACCTTAACTTTCCTCTCATTTAAACACGCCAACAGGCCGGCAGTGCTATGGTCATTCTGGGATGCTAAGCAGGTCTCCCGCTGGGGATTTCTCTTCCTGCAACAAATGAGCCCCTGCCTTCTGAATCATTCCCCACTGCTACCACTGGGGGTCACTGTGACTTCAAAAACAGCCTTGGTGACTTCCGCAAGGCTGAACATACTTAAAAAATCTGAGAATTTGCAACAAATATGAGTAAGAGTTAAAAGTCCATCAGAGCAGACAGAATAAAACATAATGGACTAGGAACATATCAAAAAAAAAAATCAACCTCAGTAATAAGATAAAAAAATTCTCATTAAAACAATCAGATGCCATTTTTCATCTATCCAAATGGAAAGGGGGGGGGAAGACAGAGACAGAGAGAGAGAGAGAGAGACACAGAGAGAGAGACAGAGAGAGAGAGAGACAGAGAGAGAGAGACAGAGAGAGAGAGACAGAGAGAGAGAGAGAGACAGAGAGAGAGACAGAGAGAGAGACAGAGAGAGAGACAGAGAGAGAGACAGAGAGAGAGACAGAGAGAGAGACAGAGAGAGAGACAGAGAGAGAGAGACAGACAGAGAGAGAGACAGAGACAGAGACAGAGAGAGAGACAGAGACAGAGAGAGAGACAGAGAGAGACAGCTATGTTGCCCAGGCTGGCCTTGAACTCCTGAGGTCAAGCGATCCTCACGCCTTGACCTCCCGAGCAGCTGGTGCCACCACACCCAGCTAATTGTGTTTCAATTATGCTGGCAAAGTGGTGAGACAGATGCTCTCATCCTAGAAAGCAATTTGGCAATTTCTGTTATTAATGGACTTAATAATGTCCACACCCTTCAAATCACTAGGCCTTAAAAATGCCCACACCCTTTAATACACTAAACTCACTTCTAGGAATAAATACGAAGGAAAAAAGAGAGAGAGAGAGAGAGAGAAATAACCAATAGATGTGTAGGCAAAGATTGACTCTGCAGTGTTATTTTGTAAGAGTGAAAGTCTATAAATGCCTTGACAACCCATAATAATAAATGTAGCCAATAAAAATCACTTATCGAAGATGTGTTTCCGCGATGAGAAAAACATAAGCTCAGGTAAGTTTAAAAACATGATTCGGCACTGTGAACATAGCATGATTTTAATTTTGATCATTATATACATGTGTGCTTGGAAAACATGGTGAAAGGAAATACACTAAATCTCCAGGGGAGATTTTAAAAAATGTTCCTCTTTACATTTGTAGGACATTTTTTATATTCTATTATCCATTTTTATAGTTATAGTCTAAAGGAAAGGATGATGATTGCTTTTATTTATTTATTTATATTTTTGCAAAACAGCCAAGCAGGCTGAGTCTCCTCCCGGATCCACCCTGGTTAGCAGGAATTACGGATCATACTTTCTCCACTCACTTCCTGGCACCTAGAAGACTTTTGAACTCATAGCCCCACTGGCCAGGGCCACACCACCTGTTCCCCACACCACCTCCTCCAGCCCTGCCCTGCTCTGTCCTGTCCTGGGGGCCCAAACCCTTGCTCCTATGGGACCCCTCATTCAACTCAGACCCTCGGGACCAATCAGGTCCTGGGGCGTGTGTGGGCAAGAGCCCTTCTGCCCTGCACAACTCTGACAACCACATTTTTTTTGCAAACTTGTAAGTTTTCAATCATCTTGCATTTCCTCCCCTTCTCTCTCCTCCCACGTGCCTGACACAGTATTGGGCCAAAGAAACAAACACACACAAACTGCACTCAACGTTTGCGCCTTCAACATCTGCTCGTTTTCTGCCTGGTCTCTGAGTCGTGAACCCTCCCAGCTTGGCACTGGCCTTGCAGGTCAAGATCATTCCTGCCTCACACCCTGCCCTGCCTGGTGCCCTCTCCCAGGACAGAGCTCTTTCAAAGACCCACTGAGATTCTTCACCCCATCCCCAACCCCCACCCCAGGGTCTCCCCTGCCTACGCCACCCGCCACCTATCTCTGTCTCCCACACCACCTGCTCTGTTCGTCCACTACCTTTAACCTTGGTGTGTGAGTCCACAACACGGCTACCCACAGCATGGTCCAGCGCCCCAGACACTTCACACGCACAGGTCATCTGGGGTAGAGCCAGAGAACGTGCCTTTTTAGCAAGTTCCCAGTTAAGAAGCTCTTGCTACTGGCCGGGAACCACACTTTGAGAACCATAGATCTGGAGCAACAGTTGTAAGCTGGTATACCAATCAAGGGCCACCACTAGGGCACGGGGATTTCACATAAAAATCCAATTTCATATTTTCTTTAAACATCATCAGTATCTCTGTCCATGCCAGGTCTGCTGTGTCATGTGACCGTCACCACCAGCTGCCCACACCTTCGCCCAGTCCTACGCCAGCCACCCTTCTGTGTCCCGTTCTCGGGCCCTCAGGGCAGGGATTATGCCTTGCAGTGACACTGAGCCTCTCGGCCTGGCACAGAGGGACACACGACCACTTCATAAAAGCTGTCCATAGACATCTGCCTTTCCCCAAACTGGGCACTCCTTCTCTAAGGCTGCAGCTGACCACCATTTCTACTTTTAAGTTCTCTGCTGCCTCTACCCCAGAGAAACAGGCTGACGAACAGCGGACCAGGCAGGGACAGCAGAGCCTTGAGCTAATCTCAAGGCCACTCTCCCCTGCACTCTCTGCACCCCAGGAACCCCACAGCCAATACAACTCCTGACCCTGGTCAGAAGGCCACCCTGTCCCATCCCGTCCCCTCCAGGGTTAAGGACCCAGAAGCCAAAAGAGGAGGCTGAAGAAAGGTCAGTGCAAGGCACCTTCCTGGCTCCCTCGCCTGGAGCGGGCGACAGGGGGACCAGCCCCCTCCCTGAGATGACCCTTTGTGCAATAAGATATGAGGCTTGACACCCCCCTCCCCTAGGGACCAAATCTGAGCCTGTGTGGCGGGTTCAAAAGCCTTCCCTGCCCCCAAATCCACATTCACCCAGAACCTCAGAAAGTGACCTTGTTGGGAAATCTGGTCCTCGCTTGCAAAATTAAGTGAACGATCTCAAGGTCATCCTGGATTTCGGAAATCCCAAAGTCCAGTGACCTGTATCCTTGTAAGATGAGGAGAGGACACAGGGACAGAGTGAAAGGCACACGAAGGCAGAGGCAGATCAGAGCGATGCTGCCACAAGCCAAGGAGTGCCTGGAGCCACCAGGGGCTGGGAGAGACCAGGAAGGCTCCAGCCTCCTCTAGATCCTTTTTGAGGGGAGCAGCCCTGCCAGTTTCACACTTGGTCTCCAGAACTGTGAGAAACGTTCCCCAGCACCCAGCCCCTCTGCTCCCCCACCCCTGGCCAGTCCTGCCAGACAGTGGTCACAGCAAGTCCTACAAGCACCACCAGACTGATGTTCAAAAGCAGAGTGACCCCCAAGCACCAGGCCCACCCCCTGGCTCTCTAATCCTCCAGGTCGCCCCATTACAAGGAGGCCACACTCCCTACATGTCTTGCAGGGCCTCGGTCACCTGGACCCAAACCAGCACCCCAGCCTGGCCTCTCACGGTCCCAGGCTGAGCCTTTGCCCACAATGTCCCCTCTGCCTGGAGCGCCGTCCCCACCACCCCAGTGTCCCTGTGCGGTGGACACTGTCCTGCCCGTGAGGTCATTCCCGGGAGCACCTCACCCACACGCTGCCCCTGCTCATGACCTGGTCGCTTCCGGAACTCTCGGTCCGGCTGGCTCCTCCCGCCCGTCCCGAATGTCCTGCCGCTGTGCCTTGAGGGCCAGGGGGGACCCCAGTCTTCTCCGAGTCCCCTGCAGGCTCAAAGCCTGACGTCCAGCAGCCCCTGAGTGCTCAGCTCCGTGCCAGGCAGTGGAGACAGAGGCACGAGACAGACAAGGTCCCTGTTGTCATGGCAGTGACTCTCCAGCAGGCACGTGGGCGGCACCAGAAAAATGTGCTGAATTGGAGTCAATTACATCGAATCTTGGAGACTGGAGAGATCTCGGTCTGGCCTCCCACCCAGCAGGCACGAGAGGCTTCCAGATCCCTTTCTCTCTGTCCTCATTTCAACTTATTTTTCTTTTTACTGACAACACTGTCATCTTTCTGCTCTTAAGTTTTGTTCTGTCATGCATGGAGGGGCAGAGGGGAGCAGGCTGCCTCCTCCCCAGGCACCCGGCACACTTCTCCCACGGGTCTTGGGTCCCTGGCACCTTCACGTGTCCCTGCCCCACCCCCACTGGCCACACCCAGGGAGGCTGGAAATGCTCTCGCCACCGCTGCCTCCGCCCAGCAAAGGTGCAATGCCGCCACCTGCCCCATCCTACAGCCACCCCCCTCCAGACTGTGCCCACCAGCCCAAGCCTCACACCCTGCTTGCCTGGGGTCAGCCGTGAACAGGGCAGAGGGCAGCCATGGGAGTCCCCGGAGACCCCCGCCGTCAAGCTGGTAAGCATCTCAACTTCTCACCAGCAAGATGCCCTGGTTGCTACGGTTACGGCACAGCCCAGCTCTGGACCAAGGCAGGGCAGGTCCCCAGGGACCCCCGGTACTCACAGCGTAGCCAGGCGAAGCCCCGGGGCATGGTGGTACGATGGGGTCCCCAGAGAGCAGAGGCGCTGTCCCCGGCGGTGTGTCCACAGAGGCCCGAGCGGGGCCTACATGGCCTCGGGTCGGCGAAGGTGGCCACCAAGTCGGGGAAGGGCTGGCCCCGCAGGAGCAGCCAGGCAGCGGAGAGGGCAGGTGGTCCTGGGGCAGCGGCCGCCCTTATCTGCCTGGCAGCACGGAGGACAGCCGGGGGGCGGCGGCGGAGAGCCCCATGGCACCCGAGAGCTGGTCTGAGATGCAGCCTCCGGGTCTCCCTTCCCGAGGAGGAGACAGTCCCCGGCAGGCCCCTTGGAATCTGGGGCCGGGTGGCGCTTTCTCTGATTTCTCCGACTGCAGCTGCTCAGTGTGAAATCTGGCTCTGGAAAGAGAAAGGAGGAGAGAGACCGATTATGTAACAGCAGCGCCGCCACTCAGCCACCAGCCCCAGGCACCGAGGCTCCTCCGAGCTCGCCGCACCCGGGGACCACCCTGCCCGGGTGGCTGCCCCTCAGGGACACGCTCATACGCCAGTAGCGACTTCAGAGCAGCCAGCAGCTGCCCCAGCCCAGGAGTGAGTTACGGTGACACCAGCTGGCAGCCCTGGGCCTGAACAAAAGCAAGACGGGGACTGCATGGGCGGTGTGGGCTCCCACGTCACCGGGGCTTCCTGAAGGAGGTGAGATTCCATCCTTCCATGGATGACTCTGGCCACAGGGGAGATTAAAAAAGCAGATCATTCACCCTCTACTGAACTTCACCCTTAGTCCTATCCTCTGATTATCTCAAATCCACTTCCCTCGTAGCAGGGTTGCCAGGTAAGATACTGAGCATCTGGTTAAATTAGAATTTCAGATAAACCACCAATGTTCTTTTTAGTATGATAGTATCACAAATGTTTTAGCATAAGTATATCCCAAATAGCGCACGGGATATACTTATGCCAAAAAAGTATTCATTTGCAATTCATTCATTATTCATCTGCAATTCCAAACTAATGGGGAGTCCTATTTTCTAGACTTAGCAACCTTATGATAACAAGAGGGTAGCTCTTACTGAGAGCTCACTATGTGCTAGGCCAGGGCTCAAGTCTTTATATTCACTGAATCCTCACAACAATTTTATGGGACCATAAACTCTCAGCTCATCAATGAGGAAATTGAGGTCCAGAAAGGTTAAGACAGTCGTCCAAGGTCACACAGCTTCTAACAAGTGGGTCAGGAATTCAAACCCTGCCTGCTGGCGACCACCCCCACAAGTCGCCACCCACAGGGGTGTCAGGCTCTCACAAGGTCATCTCATCTATCCCTCACTGAAGTCTGCGAGGCATGGACTGTTGTCCCCATTGTGCAGGTAAGGCCAAATTAGCAGCAGAGCCAGCTCTGAAATTCAGTCTCCTACCGGGTTCTATTCCATCCCCTTGCCCCCTCCCCGGCTCCCCTCCGGTCAGGGGAACTGGCCACAGGTCAGTGGCGTAAGAAGACAGTAGGTATGATTTGGGGGACTTCTCCTTTGCAGCATCCCTGGTGCCCCCATAGAATGTACCAGAGGTATTGGCCCTTAGCCTCAGAGGTTCCCAGCAGACAGAGAAGGCCTCATACGGAGAATACACGTTGTTCAAATTCACCCCTTGTGTGGGGTCACCCTGAATCTCAGCCCCAGCCTGCTTCCTCCTCCTCCTCCTCCTCCTCCTCCTCCTCCTCCTCCCTCCCCTACCCCAACTCACCCCAGCATCACCACAAACACTAACCTAACTGTAACTTTTAGTTGTTATTAGTTTATAGGGCTTTCTTAGGGGATGGAGGGGTAATTTACATGCAGTAAAATTCACCTTTTGCAGGCTACAATTCTAAGAGCTTTGGCAAATTCATTGAGTTGTATGACCGTTACAGTAATCAAGACACAAAACACTTCCATCCGCCCAAACGATTCCCTCCTGCAGCTTTGCCATCTCCTCCTCCCACAACCCCGGCCCCAGGCAGCAACTCATTTGTTTTCTGTCTGGCACTTTCGCCTCTTCCAGAATGTCGGACCATTCGTGGTGTGTAACCACGTATCTGGCTCTTCCGCTTAGCACGCAGCGTTCGGGACTTGGCCACACTGTGCACGTGTCAGTACAGACTGTCCTCGACTTAGGATAAACCCATCACTATTACATACTCATAATCATTATTTAAAAAGACAAAGAAAATACACTTAATACACCTAACCTGCCAAATGTCACGGCTTGGCCTAGCCTACCTTAAAGGTGCTCAGAAC
Source organism: Mirza zaza (assembly GCA_008750895.1). NCBI lineage: Eukaryota > Metazoa > Chordata > Mammalia > Primates > Cheirogaleidae > Mirza > Mirza zaza. The sequence goes on along the minus strand of VSMD01120077.1, from coordinate 52,980 downwards.
ACTTCCGTGAGCCTACCGTTGGGCAAAATCACCCCCTATAACGCCTATTTTATAATAAGGTGTTGCGTATCTCTGTCATTTATTGAATATGTAAATTGCATTGAAATTGCTACGGTTTCACACCATCATAAAGTCAAAAATCACATCAATTGCCCTAAATCAGGGACGCCTGCAGTTGGTTCCTTGGCCTTGCCGAGCAGTGTTCCGTCACATCGACTGGTCACTGCTTGTGCCAGGTGAAGGACATCGGGTTTGTTTCCGGGTTTCAACGATTATGAATGAAGCCACCACAAGCCTCTGCACACGGGTTATGGTGTGGATGGAGGTTTCTCTCTCTCAGGGGCCTCTCTGCAACTCAGTTGTGTCCCACAGCCCTTCAGACCCCCTGGGCTGTGCGTGCCGGGCACCGGTGTCTGACCAGGGGCTCCCTGTCATCACATCCCTCACCCCCTGCCATGCATGGGACCGTGGCTTCCTCAGCATAGACCTCCCCGCAGGCACCTGGCAGAACCCGGCTGTCCCGACAACCTCCTTGCTCAGAAAGCTCCAAGGCAGGTGCCAGCACTGGACTCACCAGACATCCGGGACCTCCAGACCCTGACGGAGAAGCCAAGGGAGCGAGAATGGGGTCACACTCACCTTCACGCCACCCTGTGCCATCCTCGACCTGGGCACCATCTTTATGTCCCACCCTCAGGCCCCTCCGAAATGAGGGAACATGAGAAACCCCTAGGAGGACACAAAGTGACTGTCACCTGGTGATGCAGAAGCCAGAGCTCACAGAGGTGACACAGATGTGGCCCTAAGGCCACAGGAGCCCCCACCCCCTGGCAAATGAGGCCTAACCAGTGGCCTGTGAGCCATCTGTCCCCAGTAGAGTGGCCTTCCCCAATTCTGAGAGGGCCTGGGCCTGCCTCTATTGCTTTACCTTTATCTTTGTTTCTCCAACTCTGTCTCTATGTCTCTCTGTCTCTATGTGTATTTCTCTGTCTCTGTATCTGTTTCTGTCTCTGTCTCTGTCTCTATCTGTCCCTTTCTGTCTCTATGTCTTTCTCTATCTCTGTATCTCTGTTTCTGTCTCTCCGTCTCTGTCTCTGTCTCTATCCGTCCCTCTTTCTCTCTGTGTCTATTTTTCTGTCTCTGTCTCTCAGGGGTAGGGATGGGGTGGGTGAAGAGTTGAGAATGTGCCTCTCCCACCCCACCCCACCCCACCCCACGATTCCCCCTGGGGCTCACGGCAGTCACAGAGAAGCTCACGCAGGGAAAAGTTGTGTAAGAAAGTCGAAGTTGGCGTGGTTTTCGACATAGTTCAGTGGTGAATAGCATTTTCAGAGTCATAATAGCAAGTAAAAAATGACTGTTAGCTTCACCAAATCATGACTTTAAGACACTGGGATACAAGGGTCAGGGAGAAAGCAGGTGCGTGGGGAGAAGGAGGAAGAGGAGATATGTCCACCGTGGCAGGAAGTCAATGGCAAGGCGCACATGCTATTCAGAGGGATTAATTTTTTAAATTATTAATTGAAAACTTTTTTTTTTAAGTTGAAAGTCCTGTGTCTGAGAAGTAGGAACTGGGGAGAAGGGAACAGGCACAGGCCTACTAGTGGTGTTTTTTTTCTTTTTCTGCCCAGGCTAGAGTGAGTGCCATGGCATCAGCCTAGCTCACAGCAACCTCAAACTCCTGGACTCAAGCAATCCTCCTGCCTCAGCCTCCCAAGTACCTGGCATGTGCCACCATGCCCGGCTAATTTTTTCTATATATGTATTAGTTGGCCAATTAATTTCTATTTTATAGTAGAGACAGGTTCTCGCTCTTGCTCAGGCTGGTTTCGAACTCCTGACCTTGAGCAATCTGCTCACCTCGGCCTAACCAGAGTGCTAGGATTACAGGCATGAGCCACTACACCCGGCCTGCCTACTAGTGTTTGTAACGTCACATCGAACCATTTAACTCTTTAGTTCAGGTCCAGATATAAGTGACTTAAAAAAAATAAAAACTGCATTAAAAAAGGAATTTCTGTGCTAGACCCGTGTTGATATTCACCCACCTCATGTGCAAGAACCTGCTCACTCTATGCATTTCACTGTCCCCTCCTTTCCAAAGCCACCTAACTTTGCTTCCTCTGTCCCCTGACTGAGAACCAAGACCACCTCCCCAAGGACAGAGCAACGGATGCCTGGTATAATATTGATGATTTTTTGAAAGTGAGTAATGGCAACATGGAGGTCCATTATACTATTCTATCTTGCTTGGGTTTAACAATTTCCATAATAAAAAGTTGCAAAAAATAAATATGGCAGAGGGGGAACAAAAATCTTGAATTCTATAAAGTTTACCTTCCGACTAAACATCCTGAGCTGGGCCCTAGAGCAATGACGGCACACATTTGTCCCCAAAGGGCCTCCTGACTGAGCATCAGACTGCAGAAAGGAGCCATCTGACCCCCTCCCAGAAGATGCTTTGGGTTGGGTTTGATCCAGCTACTTACAGATCATTTTACAGAGATGAGGCACCTTTGGGCTGTATCAATTAGCTTTTGCTGTGGAACAAATCACTTCCAAACCTTGTGGCTTAGAATAGTTGTTATTTGTCATTCTGTGGATGGACTGGGACTCTGGGCTGACTAAGGCTGGGCCAGCTGGTCTTAGATGGCCTCTCAAATGTCTGTGGCCGCCTCATCACCTCCCCTGGGAGGCTACCTGGACTATTGACCTGATGTGAAGCTTCCCCGGCAGCAAGAGAGGGAAAGTCCCGATGCACAAGTGTGTCCCATTGGTCAGAGCAAGTCACATGGCCAAGCCCACACAGTCAAGGGTGGAGGACCAGAGATGCCTTTGCAGATTGGACGTGTTCTGAACGGGAGCCAGGGCTGCTAGCCGGTCCGACACAGGCCACCTCTCTGAGTGAGACACCTTAGTTGTGGGCAGGCATGGTCTTGTGTGATTCTCAAGCCCCAGGTCTGGAATCCTAGTTCTACTTACTGGTAAAGCAGGGGTGGTGGGTGTGAGGTTACTCAGAAGTTTAGATCCTGGGCTTGATGGCATTAACCAGAATAGAAAATTCTTGTTTCTGCTTTTGTCTGTCTCCCTTTTTCTGTGGCCTAAACTCAGCCTTATTTTTCTTCCACCTCCTCTTGCCTGTAATCCCAACACTATGGGAGGCTGGGGTGGGAGGATCACTTGATGCCAGAATTTCAAGACCAGCCAGGGCAACACAGCAAGACCTTATCTCTACAAAACATAAGAAAAATGAGCCAGCATGGAGGTGCTCACCTGAAATCCTAGCTACTCAGGACGTTGAACCAGGAGGATCCCTTGAGCCCAGGAATTCGAGGCTACAGTCAGCTGTGATGGCACTAGCCCAGGCAATAGAGCAAGACTCAGTCGCAAAAAAAAAAAAAAAAGGCTGGGCGCAGTGGGTCACGCCTGTAATCCTAGCACTCTGGGAGGCCGAGGTGGGAGATCATATGAGCTCAGGAGTTCAAGACCAGGCTGACCAAGAGCGAGACCCCGTCTCTACTAAAAATAGAAAGAAATTAATTGGCCAACTAATATATATATAGAAAAAAATTAACCAGGTATGGTGGTGCATGCCTGTAGTCCCAGCTACTTGGGAGGCTGAGGCAGGAGGATTGCTTGAGCCCAGGAGTTTGAGGTTGCTGAGAGCTAGGCTGACACCACGGTACTCACTCTAGCCTGGGCAACGAAGTGAGACTCTGTCTCGGAAAAAAAAAAAAAAAAAAGAAATTACGAATATTCTGTCATTCCAGTTTCACACCTACCCCAATTTTTTTCCTGGAATATTTTAAACCAAATCCTGGACATGCCATTTTGATACCCCCCCTAAATTAATAACTCTTTAATATAATACAGAATCCACATTTGACTTTCCCTGATTATTTTTTAAATGTCTCTTTTTAAGCTGCTGTATTGGAAGCAAGAGCCAACAATCCGGCCCATATGGTACACTTGATTGACGTGTTTCTTAAGTCTTTTTCTTTTTTTAATTAAGATATAATTCATCTGCCATAAAAGATACCATTTTAAAGTGTACAATTCAGGGGAGGGGGGTTAGTACACTCAAAGTCGTGCAGCGATCACCACTATCGAATGCCAGAACATTTTCATCATCCCCAAAATAAACCCTGTATTCATCAGCAGTCACTCCCTGTTTCCTCTACCCCCGCCCCACCACCCCCAGCAACCACTCATATTCTTCCTGTCTTTATGGATTTGCTATTCTGGTCGCTTCGTTATGACTGGCTTCTTTTACTTAGAATATCTCCAAGGGCTCATTCATCTAGTAAGACGTTACGAACTGAATGTTTATATCCGTCCAAAATTCGTATGTTGAAGCTCTAACCCCCAATGTGGTGGTATTTGCAGAAGAGAACACTGGGAGGTAATTAGGGTTAGATGAGGTCACGAGGGTGGGGCCCTCATAGTGGGATTAGTGCCCTTATGAGACCTCATTCTCAAAGGCTTCAATGAGTACAAAAAGAAAAATTAGAAAACTAAGGAGTAATTACATAAATAAAATTAAAAAAAAAAAAAAAAGAGACAGCAGAAAGCTCCCTCGCTCTTCGTGCTTATACAAAGAGGAGGTCATGTGAGCACACAGTGAGAAGTGGCCGTCTGCAACCCCACAGGGAGAGCCCTCACCAGAAACCAACCATGCTGGCACCCTGATCTCCTACTTCCACAACTGTGAGAAAACAAATTTCTGTTGTGTAAGCCACCCAATCTGCAGTGTTTTGTCATGGCACCCAAGGAAACTAAAACGTAGCATGTGTCACATAGCATGTCTCCATACTTCATTCCTGTTATTGTCAAACAATGCTCCATTGCATGAATATACCACATTTCCTTTGTCCATTTATCAGTTCATGAACATTTCAGTCATTGTCACTTTTTGGCTATTATGAATAATACTGCTACGAACATTCATATACCAGCTTTTGTATGGACATACATTTTATGGCATGCATTTATTTTTGAGACAGGCTCTGGCACAATCATAGCTCTCTGTAAACATGAGGTCCTGGGCTCAAGCGATTTTCCCACCTCAGCCTCTCAAAGTGCTAGGGTTACAGGTTAGAGCCACTGTGCTCAGCCTGGACGTATGTTTTCAACTCTCTTGGGTACATACCTAGGAATGGAATTGCCGAGTCGCATGGTAACTCTGTGTTTAACTCTTTGAGAAACCGCCAGGCCACTTTCGAAAGCAGCTGCACCATTTTGCATTCCCACCAGCAGAGCACGGGAGTTCCAATTTCTCTACTTCCTCCTCCATGCTTGCTATTATCTGTCTTTGTTTGTGTTTTGACACACAGTCTGGCTCTGTTGCCTGGGCTAGAGTGCCGTGGTGTCAGCCTAGCTCACAGCAACCTCAAACTTCTGGGCTCAAGTGATCCTCCTGCCTCAGCGTCCCAAGTAGCTGGGACTACAGGCACCCGCCACCATGCCCGGCTAATTTTTATTTTTTTTATATATATATATATATATATACACACATATATATATATATATACACACACATATATATATACACATATATATACATATATATATATATACATATATATATATTAGTTGTCCAGTTAATTTCTATTTTTTTTTTTTTTTAGTACAGACAGGGTCTCTCGCTCTTGCTCAGGCTGGTCTCAAACTCCTGAGCTCAAACGATCCTCCCGCCTTGGTCTCCCAGAGTGCTAGGATTACAGGTGTGAGCTACCATGTCCGGCCTTATCTGTCTTTTTGACTATGGCCACCCTAGTTGGTATGGAGTGGTTTTGATTTGCATTTCCATGACAACTAATGGTGGCTGACCATCATGTGCTTATTGGCCACTTGTATTGTTTTTTTTCCCCAGACACGGTCTTGCTCTGTCATCTGGTCTAGAGTGCAATGGCATCATCCTAGCTCACTGCAACCTCCAACTCATGGGCTCAAGCGATCTTCCACCTCAGCCTCCCAAATGCCAGAATTACAGGCACCAGCCACTACACCAGCCATGAAGTTATTTTTTAAATCAGCTTATTGAAGTATAATTGATGTAAATGTCACTCTCTAAGTGTATAGACAGGAGGATCACTTGAGGCTAGGAGTTTGAGACCTGATTGGGCAACATGGCAAGACCCTGTCTCTACAAAATAGTAAAAAATAAATTAAAAAAAAAATTAGGATGCTATTAGGCTGCTGTCGTTTCCATGCTTCGAGTTCCTACAGAAGCAAACTGAAGCCCACCGCGGACAGTATAATGAAACTAGTGACTTTACCAATCAGAAATCTCCCACTGACATCTCACTAAGGTCTTCTGACTCTAACCAATCAAACATATTTCCTTTACCTTCCTTTCACTTCAGCCTGCCCAAGTTTGCTATCCACACAGCTGCAAAGAAGTTCTCTGTTACCTCTTCTGCTACTGAGTGCTGTTCAATCATTCCCTGCTCAAAAACACTTTTCTAACTTTATCTTACTTTCTGATAAAATCTCTCTTGGGAGGGGGCGGTGCGGGGACAGAATCTAGCTCTGTTACCCTGGCTGGAGTGCAGTGGCATCAACCTCCAACTTCTGGGCTCAAGCCATCCTCCAGCCTCAGCCTCCCAAGTAGCTGGAACTACAGGCACACACCGCCACACTCAGCTAATTACTTCCTACTTTTTAGTAGAGACGGGTGGGCGTCTTGCTTTTGCCCAAGCTAATCGCTCAAGCGATCCTCCCAGAGTGCTAAGATTACAGGCATGACCTACCTTGCCCGGCACTGATCAAATCTTTGCCCAAGAGGCAAGCAGAGGCACTAGTCTATCAACAGTTTTGCCAAGACGTCTGATACGGAAGAAATATTTTCCTCCTACACATGGCCTCTCTCGGAAATCAGATCATCTCCAGGCCTGTGTGATTTATTCTCAAATGCCTGCCTCTCACACAGGATATGCTGGCTTCTAAATGCCTTCGGGTCATCCAGGCAAGGGCAGTGCATCTCAATGATGCTTATCAAGTCCACCCCTGGATCCAAAAACCCGAAGCACCACTACACTTCTGGTGGGTGCCAGCTGTCTGTGATCAGCATCAGCACATTGGGGAAGCTTGGTGATATGCCACATCCCTGGGGCATCTCCCAAGCCAGAGCATTATCTAAGGTGAGGCACAACATTACAATCCGCCCTAGCACTTACAGGTGTCAGAATCACCAAAACAAGAACGCGCCTTACTCAGCATTTCCTAACTTCGAGTCAGGTGTCTACCCCGAGACTGTTGGACTTCACACATTTACCTATACTGAGATGGATTGCTCTGTATTCATTCGCCTTTTTTACTTCAATTTATTTGTAAAGAAAACTTTATAACACTTGCATAAAACCAGTTTTCACTTGTCCAGCTGAGAAGGCAATTTCAAGGAAAACTAAACAATGTTGAAAAATCCTGGTGAGATAGCTTTGCCTGCTAAAGGCTCTGAGCCAGGGACCTGCTCTTTTTTGGAAAAAGGAGACTGGCAAGGGTTAAAGAGGTGTTTAAAATGTATTAGCAACAAGCTGAGCCTTTCTCCTAGACCAGTAATTCTCAATACGGGGCAATTTTGGCCCATGGGGGACATTTGGCAATGGGTGGAGATAGTTTTGGTTGCCACAAGTGGGGTTGGGGATGTTTCTGGCATCTCTACAGGGTAGAGGCCAGGGGTGCTGCTAAATCCCCTACAAGACACAGGACAGCTCCCCCACCACGAAGAATTTTCTGGCCCCAAATGTCAATAGTGCCAAGGTTGAGAAACCCTATCCTAGAGAAATACGTAAGAGGTTGAGAAAGAACTGGAAAGTAATTTCCTCACTTGGGAAATTCAACGCCATGAACTGCAGGATCCAGATAACCATATACCACCACATCAACCAGTGTCCAGGAGCTGCACTTCGAGAAGATTGTCTAAATGATGAGATGACGTGGAATCCATGGACGACCCCCACCACGGTGCTAAACAAATGCTGTTATCTGAAAGCTCGTCTCTAAGAAGTCCACAGGCCCAGCAGCAGTACTAATGAAGCCACATTGGACACTGTCCTTACAATCAACATTTATTAAGCACCTACTGTGTGCAGGCACTGCACTGGGAACTCATAAATCACGATTCCAGTAGGAGGGACATAAGCCAGTGGGGGAGGCTAAAAGGTAAATAAATGAGAAAACACTATCATGGGAAAGGACATGCAGTGTAGGGAGGATGGGAACCCTCTGATCAGGGTCCAGAGGTCACAGGGGGTCAGGGGACAGGAAAGTGTCCCCAGGGAAGCAATGACCCCAGTTCTTAAATCTCCCAGGGAGCTCTCTGGTTGGAAGCAGAGCTAATTTAAAAGCCACCCAGGGCTTCTGGCAGAGTGCACAGATCCAAACACTTTTAACACTCATTTGTAATATGCAGAAAGATCCGGAAATACACCCTAAGAGAAATTTAAGGAAGAAAAAAAGCTGTATGCCTAGAATATCCATTGCATTGCTGTTTATACTGCAAAGAAAAAAAAAAAACTGGAAACAACCTAAATGCCAAACGACAGAAAAGCAGTTAGCAAAATCTGAGAACTGGTATTTATTGAGCACTGACCACTAGCCAATTGCTTTACAAACAGTGTAGCAAAATGATTATACCTTTTTCTCCTTGTGGCAACTGTAAGAATTAATCCTCCCAGTCCCTGAGAAAAGTCAGACTTGGGGAAGATGGGGAACGAGGCTTCCTGATCAATGCCATGGAAACTACTGGACACGTGTGCACGCATGCATATGAATTTTTTTTCATGGGTATGTATTTAGTAAAAATATATATATATAAATTTAATGTAACTCTCACCCCATACCACATACAAAAATTAACTTAACATGGATCATTGACTTTACTGTAAAACTTAAAATTACAAAACTTCTACGAGAAAACCTAGGAGTGGCTGGGCATAGTGGTTCACACCTGTAATCCTAGTACTTTGGGAGGATGAGGCAGGACAATCACTTGAGGCCAGATGTTCGAGACCAGCCTGGGCCACATAGCAAGACCCTGTCTCAAAAAATCTTCATTACTTTGAGTTAGGCAAAATTTTCTTAGCTATGATACCAAAAGAACAAACCATTTTAAAAACCGGGGAAGGGGCCAGGCCTGGTGGCTCACGCCTGTAATCCTAGCACTCTGGGAGGCTGAGGCAGGAGGATCGCTCAAAGTCAGGAGTTCAAAGCCAGCCTGAGCAAGAGCGAGACCACGTCTCTACTAAAAATACAAAGAAATTAATTGACCTAGTAAAAATATATAGAAAAGAAAATTACCCAGGCATGGTGGCACATGCCTGTAGTCTCAGCTACTCAGAAGGCTGAGGCAGGAGGATCACTTGACCCCAAGAGTTTGAGGTTGCTGTGAGCTAGGCTGATGCCACGGCACTCTAGCCAGGGCAACAAAGGGCGACTCTGTCACAAAAAAAAAAAAAAAAAAAAACTGAAGAAGGAACAACAGGTGCTATTTAGGATAATGCTATGTAATTACCAGCATATTCATTTTTATGGTTAGCATCTATATATGGAAAACAGGGTGAAGCTTGCATTTATAATAGTGACATGAAGTTTCTTATTTTTTTCCCTAAAACACTAAGATGATGGCAATCCTGTTTAAATAAACGCGGTTACCTTTCTAAAATGTGAATGACCCTAAGGAAAACGTGTAGACTCTAAGATACAGTCTCTGAAGTTAGCCTGTCTGGGTTCAAATTCTGGCTCCACCTGGCCTTGGACAGGTGAGAACCTTCTTTCTACTTCCAGTTCCTCATCTGTAAAATGGGCTCGATACAGAATTGTGACCTCAAGGGGCTTTTTGCGAGGATTTACTGGGCTTCTACATACAGAAAGCTCAGGACATGAGCTGGCACACGGAACACACTACCTGGGTATTATTCACTGTTACTGATAATGGTAAAATGGGTTTTGGAAAATTTTTCCATTTTTTTTTTTTGAGACAGAGTCTCACTCTGTTGCCCGGGCTAGAGTGCCATGCACAGCAACCTCAAACTCCTGGACTCAAGCGGTCCTCCTCCCTCAGTCTCCTGAGTAGCTGGCACTACAGGCATGTGCCACCATGCCCGGCTAATGTTTTTCTACGTTTAGTTGTTTGGCTAATTTCTTTCTATTTTTAGTAGAGACGGGGTCTCGCTCTTGCTCAGGCTGGTCTCGAACTCCTGAGCTCAAGCAATCCTCCTACCTCAGCCTCCTAGAGTGCTGGGATTACAGGCGTGAGCCACCATGCCTGGCTAGTTTTGGAAAACTTAAGCTTTTTCTTTTAATTTTGAATTACTGCCTTTTTTGCTGTTGTACCATCAAGAGAGGTGGGTAAGGAAAATGACTGTGAAAGGAAGGAAGGAAAGGAGGAGGGAAGAAAGCAAAGAGGAAACCAACCTACCCAACGTGGGATGGGTCACTGGGACCCTCGAACGCCCTAAACAGCTCCTGCTTCAAGGAAGCTGCTGATCTCTTTCTGAAGGGCGCTAACTTCTGACCTCTGACCTCCAACATCTGACCTGCGACTAGCAGGAAGACTAGAGCATGGAAGAAGAGAGTGGGAGAGTCATCCGGGTGCAGTTCTCTGACAAAGGAGACAGCAGACAAAGGGACTCCAGCAGGGCTTTGTGTCCAAAGCTTCCCAAGAGCAGCAGGATAAAAAGGAAAACCAAACAAAGCAGAAAGGAGCCCAGTCAAAGTCAGTAGCCAGAGGGTGTTTAGCTTGTGAGCTCTGGGGACAGAAACCTCTGCCAAGGGTTTATCCTCTCTACGGATCAAAGAAAATAACTATCCCCAGGAAAATAGCCATCTGAGTTCACAAGGATGGGAAGCAACTGGAACCCTACACAGTGCCCCTGGGAGGGTAACTTGGAACAATCACGTTGGGAAAGACTGGCAATTCTCAAAACAGCTAAACGTACACCTGCCCTAGGACCAAGCAATCGTAGCCGAGCAATCTAGGCTAGTATCTCTAGCCTAGAAAAATCAAACCATATGTCCACAAAAAGATCGACCAGCAGCGTGTACAGCTGCTATACTCGTATCATGAATCACACGCATCTTCAGAAACTGAAAACCCCCCAAATACCCACCAACAGATAACCGGATGTACAAACTGTGTGCTATCATCACACAGAAGAATATTACTCGGCAGTAACTGACCAAACTAGTGATCGGCGCAGTAGCGTGGCTGAGTCTCAAAACAGTTATTTTGAGCAAAAGCAGCCAGGCACAAAAGAGCACTTGCTGTGTAATTCCATCCGCTGGAACGCAAGGACTAATCTATGAGATAGGAATCACGACTGTGGTCGTCTGGGGTGGGGGGTGATGATCGGAAGTGACTAGAAAGGGTCAGGAGGGAACTTTCCGGGGAATTGGAAATGTTCCGTCTCTTGACTGGAGCGGCAGTCACCTGGGTATGCATGGTTGTCAGAACACATCTGTCCTGGGTTGAACAGTATCCCCGCCCCAATTATGTCTACCCAAATCTCAGAATACGGCCTTATTTGGAAGGAGTCTTTGCAGATGCAGTTAAATTACAGTGAGATCATACTAGATTAGGAGAGACCTTAATCCAATGACTGGTGTCCTTATAAGAAGGGAAAACAGACACACAGGGGAGACCATCTGATGACTGAGACAGAGGCTGGAGTGACACGTCCGCAAGCCAAGGAGCACCAATGACAGAATATAAGCTCTAGAAGCGGCAGGGGAAGATGTTCCCCCAGAGCCTTCAAAGAGCTCATGGCCTTGGCAACCACCTTGATTTTGGATTTCTAGCCTCAGGATCTGTGCGAGAACACATTTCTGTCATTTTATGCCGAGTTTCTGGTACTTTATTACGGAAGCCCTAGGAAACTAACAGACCACCAAATTGAACATGTAGGATCTGTGCATTGTAAGTAACTTATACTCCAGTTTTAACCATAGGAAAAAAGGTAACTGGAAACAAGTTGGCGATGAAGGCTCCAACCTGGCTCAGGCGACAGAACCCCTGGAGGAACCAGCCCAAGGCTGCTCAGAATTCACAGGGGCGGGAGGACCTGGGCACTGCCCAGCCGGCCCCATCCGGGTGGCTCTTTGCCCACCATGCAAAACTGTCCCTCTTGCCCACAGCAAAAATGCCCCCTTCACCCTCTCAAACACAAATACCTTGTGGTCTATGGGCACCACTGCCCAAGAGACCCGCTTTGCAAATGCACCGTTTGAAAGCAAACCGGCCCACGTCTGAGGGGGCTGCAAACCCCGGAATGGAAGGCTGTGAGACAGCCTAGGCATGCACCAGGAGCATCAGCCCCCCCTTCTTCCTCTGAACCTGCAATGCCAACCTGAACGGGGTTCTTGCTCCACTGCTTTCCTTTCTGTAGCCTAGACACTTAGAAAAGGAGATTTTTAAAAAACTTTTTCATTATTTTCCTTCATGGTAGAAGTCTCCACCCTTGAGAACTGGCTCATCATTGGTCCAAGCGCCCCCTGCAGATATTCGCATGAGAATTAGGGTCAGTGAAGGTCAGGCAGGAACCCCAAATATGGAGACCATCTGGCCCAATCCTTACTGGATGTCCTAATCACCAGGAAGGCTCCTCACCATTTCTGTGATGCTTACTATGTACCAAGGAACTTTCCATACCTTAATTCATTGAATTCTGACAAGGCCAGCAGCTGGGAGCTACTATTATCTTCTCCTATTGATGAGGACTCAGGACCAGACCAGAGAGGGGAGGTAACCTATCTGAGGTCACACAGCAGTAGCTGCGGAGTAGGGAGTTCAGCCCCATCCGACCCAGAGGCCACTGTCTTAACCATGGGGCTGCCCTGCCACATGATACCTGCTTCAGTGGACTGGATGCCACATCCTCCAGTGACTGAGAAACCAACGGTTTTTCTTTATTAACGACCCAGGCCCTTTTAACTATTTTTTTTTCCCCCCCTTCTTGGGAAACATTAGGGCAGTGAATCCCAAATTAAATTTTATAATAGCCCAGAAGGTCTAAAAGGCCACTGGGACATCCTCCAAAACATTACATAAACAAAACTGAATGTAACAGGATAAAGATTCTTTGGTTTTACTTTTTGAGGTTTTAATATGTTTTGTTTTAAGTTAACAAAAACAACAACAGAGCTAAACTGGAAAAGGCTTACATCAGAAACACGCAGTTTTTTCTTAACTCGGTGGGAAACCCCAGTTCCTATTGCCCAATCACACCAGGAAGGAGTTTGAGCTGGGTTCCCTGGAAGAGAATCAAACCAATGATTCCTCACTTGAGGAAAGGGAGAATGAAGCCTGTAGGTACTGGCTGTATGTCCCCAGACATACTTCCAAGTCTGCAAGGATGGTTCAATATCAGAAAACTTCCTTATGTAACACTACATAGTCAGCCCTCTGTATGTTTCGATTCCACATCTGCAGATCCCATCAACCACAGATCAAAAAAGTAGTTGGCCTAGCACTCTGGGAGGCCGAGGCAGGTGGATTGCTTGAGGTCAGGAGTTCAAAACCAGCCTGAGCAAGAGTGAGACCCCATCTCTACCATAAATAGAAAGAAGTTAACTGGCCAACTGATATATATAGAAAAAATTAGCCGAGCATGGTGGTGCATGCCTGTAGTCCCAGCTACTCGGGAGGCTGAGGCATAAGGATCGCTTGAGCCCAGGAGTTTGAGGTTGCTGTGAGCTAGGCTGACGCCACGGCACTCACTCTAGCCTGGGCAACAAAGCGAGATCCTATCTCAAAAAAAAAAAAAAAGAAATTAGAGATAGAAAATTTGAATAGGAGAAAATAAAATTATTTCCACTTACAGATATGATAACCCCACAATGTCCAACATAATAAAAAACTATAAACAATAGCCAGTTAGAAAAGACTCCACTTGCTATAGCCACAAAAAAGATAAAATCTCTAGAAATAAATGTATCAAGAAATATGCAATTCTGGTTCATAGATGGTGTAAAAGTAAAAAGAAAAAGAAAAGAAAAGAAATAGGCAAGATATACTAAAAAACCAATCAATACTAATGGACACAGAGGATTTAAACAAACGGAAAGATACATTCTTGGATAGGAAGATTTATCGTAAATACGTCCATTCTCATAACGTATCAATTTAAAGCAATCCCAATGCATTAAACAAAAAATGATATTTACATGGTTGACAAACATATAAGAAAGGTATTTAACCCCATTAGCCATGTGAAAAATCAAAACCACATTACCACCACGCACACACTAGAATGAACAAAATTAAAAAGACCAACAAATCAAAGTGCTGCAAGAGTATAAACAGAATTGTCAGACATTTCTAGAAAGAGAGTAAATTGTTACATGTCTATTTGGAAGACAGACTGGCACTATTTTCTAAAGTTGAATATAGGCACATAGCATGGCCCGGCAATTTTTCCCCTAAATATCAACACAGAAATGTTCATGGGCAAACATTTCTATAAAAGAATGCACTTATATAAAGTTTGGGTTTAAAAAAAAAAAGAAAGCATGCAGGCCGGGCGTGGTGGCTCATGCCTGTAATCCTAGCACTCTGGGAGGCTGAGGCGGGAGGATTGCTCAAGGTCAGGAGTTCAAAACCAGTCTGAGCGAGACCCCGTCTCCACTAAAAATAGAAAATTAACCAACGAAAAATATATATAGAAAAAATTAGCCGGGCATGGTGGCTCATGCCTGTAGTCCCAGCTAGTTGGGAGGCTGAGGCAGTAGGATCACTTGAGCCAGGAGTTTGAGGTTGCTGTGAGCTAGGCTGACGCCACGGCACTCACTCTAGCCTGGGCAACAGAGTAGGACTCTGTCTCAAAAAAAAGCATTCAAAACCAATCTATGACTTCAGAAATGAAAGGACGATGATTATCTTTCAGAAGGAGAGTGGGATAGTGACTGGGGGTGTGAGTGGGGCTTCTACAGGCTGGTAAATCTAGGTAACAGTTACAAGAGTGTGTTCACTTTGTGATTAACTCACTAAGCTGTAGCTTACAATTTATTCATGTTTCTGTGCATTACACTTTGATTTTTATTAAAGCAATTCCAATAAAAACACCAGCATGTGCGTTTGTGTAATCAGACATTAGGTTTTAAAGCTAAAATGAAAAACAAGAATAGCTTGAAAGGGCTCAGAACAGCATCCCTTCTACATACTAAATATATTTTTAAAATATTATATTAATAAACAGTGGGAACTTGAATGAACATGAACAAACAGAGAAACCAATAGAAAACAGTAGTAAGTTCTGAAAAACACCCAAATACATATGGAGAGAGCTTATAACAAACAGCTTGTGATAAAATAGCTTCTCAATTTAGCAGAGAAAAGATAGTCATCTGGGAAAAAAATATGCTTGGAGCATACATCAGGATAAATTCCAAATGAATTAAAATTTGAATGTAAAATAATAGAGGAAAACATAGAACACATCCTGTTACCTTAAAGTGGGAAGGTTTTTGTACCTATGATTCAATATTCAGAAGCCATAAAAGACTGATACATTTGCATAAAGTTAAAAACTTCTGCATACCAAACAAACAAAAAAATCAATAAAAGAGAAACACTAAACCGAATGCAACTGGTATCAAAGGCAAGAGAATAATCCCCTCACATATAAACAGCTCATAGAAAGACAGAAAAAGTCAACAATCTTTAAGCAAACAATAGCAGTAAAACAGCCATAGAGAAATACAAACAGTCCTTAAACATATTATACACTTTAAACTTTTCATAACAAATTTAAATTAAGATGAAGTTGAGTCACTGTTTTCCACCTATCAGATTGGTAAACGTCCAGTGATCTGACAATTTAATGGGTTGGTAATGATGTGGGAAAACAGTAATTTTTCATCCAAAGCTGACAGAACAAACTGGTACTAACCTTATGGAGAACAAATCGGCAGTCTCTCTTCAAACCACAAATGGAGACACCTAACAATCCAGGTTCTGGGAATTTATTCTGCGTACATAACATGCACCTGCAACATGCCACCTGGACAAGGTTAGCCATCTCAGCAATATCTGTGATAGCAGATTGAAAAATCCTCAGTACAGTGTGGTTTCTTCAGTGACACAAGCCCAGAACAGCCTATTTTGCAAACTGTGTTCAGCAGAAGTGACAATACATATATATACACATATATATTTGCATAACCAGACTGTATTAATTTACCCTCAAGTGTGAAAGATTGGCAACTCTGAAACCTGTCACAGCATCTTTAAAAGAAGATACTTGCTTAATCCAAATAAATTCATAATTTGATGGCCGTTTTGTCAGGGTGATAAAGTGAGGTGGAAAAATGCATACACCGTAAGTCTGGAGATTGGGGGGGGGCAAAAGAGAGCCATATATCAGAGATTCCTCATCTTGCACAATAATCAGCTTTATTTTATTTTATTTTAGTTTGTTTTTGAGACAGTGTCACTTTGTTGCCCGGTCTAGAGTGCCGTGGTATCAGCCTAGCTCACAGCAACCTCTAACTCCTGGGCTCAAGCAATCCTTCTGCCTCAGCCTCCTGAGTAGCTGGGACTACAGGCATGCACCACCACGCCCGGCTAATTTTTTCTATGTATTTTTAGTTGGCAAATTAATTTCTATTTTTTTAGTAGAGACAAGGTCTCACTCTTGCTCAGGCTGGTCTCGAACTCCTGACCTTGAGCAATCCGCCCGCCTCAGCCTTCCAGAGTGCTAGGATTACAGGCATGAGCCACTGAGCCTAGCCTGGATCAGCTTTAATTAGTTTAAATCCAATAAACTAAAAGCAGTTACCTGGGGAGGACGACTTATGGGACAGGTGGGGAAACTTTTCACAATAATTATTTTCTACGTGGTGGTTAAACAGTATGAATGTATTATCTAATCAAAATTACTCATCAGTAAAAGAGGAATTGCAATCTGCAAGCTCCTCAGCCTTGAACAAGACCTACAAGATCTATCCCAGCTCCTGTTCCAAAACAGCCTCTATCATTAATAATCGGGTAATAAATCCTGATGAGAAATTTTATTACTCAATGTCAGCTGACACTTCCCAGAAACATCTTATGTCAATATTATTACTCCAATACACTGTGAGATAGAGAGTGGATATACAACTATTATGTATCCATAATTAAACACTTAAAGAGACACTGAGCCATTTGCTTAACCTTCCTTAAACTCCAGTTTTGTCTTTCGCAGAGCAAAAGTAAGGACAGAACAACATCACAGAATAGCTATGAAGTGCAGATGTTTTTAGCGTTTCCAAAAGCGGCACAAAACAAGCCCTGCACATAGCAGCCGCGTGACGGCCACACATCAGTTGCAGTCGATGTAAGATCTGAGCTTCTCAAACCTGTCTTGTAGCACCACCTGGAGAGGCTGAGACACAGGCTCCGGCCAGGCGTGGTGGCTCACACACCTGTAACCGCAGCGCTTTGGGAGGATCGCTAGAGGCCAGAAATTCGACACCAGCCTGGGCAACAAAGCGAGATGCCATCTCTAGAAAAACATTTAAAAATTAACCGGGCATGTTGGTGCATGCCTGCAGCCCTAGCTACTTAGGAGGCTGAGTTAAGAGTATTCCTGGAGCCCAGGAATTTGAAGATGCAGTGAGCTATGATAGCGAGACAACACTCCAGCCCAGGCAACAGAGCAAGACACTATCTCAGAAAAACAACACCACAACGAAAAACCCACAAGCTACCAGATCCCACCCTCAAAGATGCGATTCAGTAGGACCAGAGCCCATAAACTTGCATTGCTAACACACTTGGTCTCGCAGGCGGTATTGACGCCGCTGGGGGGAAAGGACCACGTTTGAGTAGCCTGGTCCACAGCAGAGCTCCTCAGACTGATGTGCAGACAAGTCACCTGGAATCTTGCTGAAATACACATTGTGATTCAGAAGGTCTGGGGCAAGGCCTGGGATTCTACATTTCTAATCAGCTCCCAGGTGTCGCAGACGCTGCCAGTCTGCAGACCACACCGTAACAAGCTTCTAGAATACCCAACTCCAGCTGCTTCACAGGTGAGGAAACTGCACCTTGGAAAAGGTAAAAGACTTGCCCAAAGCCACCGTGGACCGCAATGGCAGAGACCAGGGAAGGCCCCGTCCAGGGTGGCAGCCATCCCTCAGGAGTCCCTCCCCAGCCCCTGCGTCCCCAGATCTATGTCACAAACCTGCCTGGGCGACAAGCGATGCCAATCATTTAGCAACAGGCGTGGAGATGTACTGAATCGGTCCTCTGCTCTCCTCAGCAATAAACCATTTACCAGGGAGCTTAGTTCAAACCACCAGTCTCCTCTCTTCACGAATGGACTTTTGGCAAAATCATTTCCTTAGTTGAGTCACCTGATCTTCCAGTGACTCACACCTTGGACAGGCCCTGCTGTGGGAAGGCCCTGCAGAAGACACCCAGCATTTGTCAACACCTACGGCCAGACTGCAGAGAGAAGCAGAAATGGGGGTGTGGGGGAGCCCTCAAATCTCTAAATTCGCACTTGGCGCATTTTTTCCAACTCACTTTATCCTCCTGTCAAAAAGTCCATCCAGCCTGGCGAGGTGGCTCACGCCTGTAATCCTGGCACTCTGGGAGGCCGAGGAGGGGGGATCGCTTAAGGTCAGGAGTTCGAGACCAGCCTGAGCAAGAGCGAGACCCCCGTCTCTACTATAAATAGAAAAAAATTAATTGGCCAACTAAAAATATATATACAAAGAAAAAATTAGCCAGGCATGGTGGCGCGTGCCTGTAGTCCCAGCTACTCGGGAGGCTGAGGCAACAGGATTGCTTGAGCCCAGGAATTAGAGGTTGCTGTGAGCTAGCCTGACACCATGGCACTCTAATCCAGGCAACAGAATGAGACTCTGATTTAAAAAAAAATAAAAAGTCCATCCAATTAGAGACTTATTGGGGTTAACAAGCATCTTCTTTTCAGAATACACGGTCTCTGAGAGAGTTCTGAACTGACAATCTTTCACACTTCAGTGTGAATTATTCTACTACAGAGGGAAAGAAGTGGAATTAAGGAAACTAAACTCTCTGGAGTAATTAAGGCAGAAGGGGCTTTACCTGAGAGACTCAGAGCTTGATCTAGGAACACAGCTTTTGGGAAACCATAGCTTGGGCCTGGGGCCTCTGCACCACGGTCAGCATACCCCCAACCCCTCACCCTCCAACCCTTGCTGCCCTCAGACTTCGAGTGGCTTGTGGGCCTGGCTCTGCCATTTACTTGCAGTGTGAAGTGAGTAAATCACACAGCTTTAGTGACTCTCAGAGCTGTAGGGAACAACCCTAAGGGACCACCTGGTTCTTTGACCGCAGAACTCCAATTTCTAGACGGTGGCAGGTGGCCCCTATTGGTCTGAGGCCGGCTGCCCCGGAAGCAGACCCTGCCACGGGTGTTTGGCTTCACGTGATTAGTGAAGGAGAAGCCAGTGAGGGGCGAGGAAAGCATGATGGGGGAGGGCTGTTTAAATGAAGTTGTCACACCTTGAGGCAAAGAGGCCCAGCTGTGCCCCTCTAATTCACTCAATGACCTTTGACCTCCCCAGTATCTCCACCAAGGGGGCTCGGAGACGGACACAGGGTCTGCTGTCTGTTGCAGCCCTTGTTACCTCAGAGCAACTAGGAAGTGGGGACAACACTGAGGTTTCACTGTGTCTCCCAGTCTGGAGTGCAGTGGCGTCGTCATAGCTCACTGCAGCCTCCAACTCCTGGGCTTGAGTGATCCCCCTGCCTCAGTCTCCTGAATAGCTGGGACTACAGACACCCGCCGCCATGCCCAGCTAGTTTTTTCATTTTTTGTAGAGACAGGAATATTGCTATGTGGCCCAGGCTGGTCTCGAACTTCTGGCCTCAAGCGACCCTCCTGCCTCCCGAGCTACTGGGATTATATACCTGAGCCAGTGCACCAGGATCTTTCTAGTTCTGAGAGCCTCTCAAGTGTGTTTCTAAAGAAGGGGTCCCCCAAATCACAAAAGACAGAGGGGAGGGAAGAATAAAGCGTGTTTTTCATCTCCAGAAGAATCTTGGAGTCTGCACTTAGCATAAACCCTGGCTACTCCCCACAGGTTCCCGGCAGGCTGTGAAGGGGCCCCTCCCAGCCCCACCCGCTGTCCCGGCACTGACTGCTCCTTAAGGACTTTGCCTTCCCTCATCCTAGAAGGTTCCACAGTAGATTTTTGCCCAGCTGGCTCCTCCTTGTCGGCTCAAAGCTCCCCTCCACAGACGTTTCTCCCCTGACCACCCAGGCCGTTCCCTGTCACCTCCCCTGTGGCACTGGCCACTCCGACGCTGTGGTAACTGTGCCCACTTGTGCTGCATGTCTCCGCACGGGAGTGGCCTCCACAGGGACAGAGCCTGGTTCCGGTCTCACCATGGCGGCCCCAGCCCCGGCACTGGCTTGGTGTGGAGGAAACTCTAACATCTGAGCAAACGAACCGGACATTGGAGCCAGATGCCGAAATTCCAACAGAGAAGGAGAACTAGGTCGTGTAAAGGCCTGGCACCCCCAGGACCCAGGAGAAAACGGGGCACAGGCCAGGGCGGGGATGGAGGAGAGAAGCCACTACCGAGAAGTTCCTCAGCTGTTCCATTCCTCCCTCTTCTCCTGGCTGCCCTCTCAGCCCCAACGCCTCGACCGGGAGCCAGGGTTGGCGTCGCCTGGGAGGGAAACTCACGTTGTATTAGGAAGGTGCCAACTTCCCAAGTGTCCAGGGCTCCTGGTTCCAATCCGGCTCCGAGTCTCAGCCTCCCCGTCTCCTGCGTCACCCCACGCTCAGACACACACCCCTGCACTGAACACAGGACAGGGTCTGTCCCATCCCGTCCCCAGGAGCTTAACGAGGTCCCTCAGTGTCTCCCAGCACTTCCCGGCTGCCAGGCACTTGACGTGCCCTTGCTCGCTTGATCTGTGCACTGACACCAAATTATCGTTGTGGCCGCATCTGGAGGCATCATCATCTCCATTCTACAAACCAGGAGATTAAGGCCGAGAGGTTAAGGCCCTGGCCGGAGGGCGTGAGCTGCAGCGTTCGGGTTTGAACTGGCACCTGGCGCTTGCATCTCCCTATTTAGGTGGTTTGTCCTTGGGGGTTCATGTCACACAGCACCCCTAGGAGGAAGGTGTCATCACCTCATTTTACAGAGAGAGGAAAAGCTCGATTCCAACCAGGTCTGCAGGTGCCCCTGGGCTTATGAGCAGCCTCCGGCACTTGGGGTCTCCTCTTAGGGGGCTCAGCTGGTCCACGCCCCCACCTTCCTCACTGCCCAAGCACTTCGGCCCGACACCAGCTCCATTTCCCAGATGCGGAGACTCCTCGTGCTCCAGGAGGCACGAGGGCTGGGCAGCGGCCACCTGCACGGCTCTAGGCCCAAGGCTCACCTGGGGGTAGGTCACCGGAACTACTCAGGGCCTGGGGGCAGAGGTCCACTGCGCTCTCCCCACCCGTGACCTTTCCCTCCTCCCTGCAGCCACTGGATGACGGGGTCCAAAGCCGGGTCTTATTTATTGGGCTACCAGAGAGCGGCCGCACTGGAGACACCTGGCCACCCACATCCTAATCTAATCCACATGCACTCCCAGGAACGAAGGGTTGGTTTCACATTTCAAAATCAAACGTTGTAATCCACCATGTTGACCAAGTAAAAAAAAGAAAAACCATATGATCATTTTAGTAGACGCACAAAAAGTCTTTAACAAAATCCAACGTCCATTTCTGATAAAAAAAACTCTCAACCAAAATTATGAATAGAAATTATGAATCTCTCAACTTGATAAAAGGCATCTGTGAAAACGTTGCAGCCAAATGGTGAAGGTCCAAACGCTTTCCTCCAAGACGGGCAGAGGCAGGATGCCTGCTCTCACCGCCTCTCCTCTGCTCTGTGCCATCAGACAACAAAAACAGGGAAAGGGCGTGCACGTTGGAAAGGAAAACGTAAAACCATCTTTATTCCCAGTTGATAGGATCACCTATGCAGAAAATCCTAAGGACTCTAAAACTGAAAGGCTAATAAATAAATTCAACAAGGTTGTAGAATGCCAGATCAACATGTAGTCGCATGAAAGCTGGAAACTACCTGAATGTCCATCGGCAGATGAATAGGTTAAAAAAAGTTATGGTATAGCCATATGACAAAATCCTACTCCACAGTAAAAAAGGATCAGCTATTGACATACACAACACAGGTGAATCTCAAACTAATTATGTTGAGCAAAAGAAACCCCTTAAAAGAGTACATACTGTATAATTCCATTTATTTAAAACTCTAGAAAATCCAAACTAATCTATAGTGACAGGAGGCAGATTAGTAGTTGGTTGAAGGTAGAAGGTGGGGAGGGAGGAATTACACAGAGGCATGAGGAAATTTGGCCCTAATTGATATATTCATTATCTTAGTTTTGATATGCAGATTTAACACATTAACTGCCATGTGAGTTGTATTTAACTCACACTAGTTTTGAGCCTGGGGCCTCGTGAAGCATGTGTAACTCTCACATCTCGTCACCTCGGGAGCCGAGAGAACTATTTTTCAAGTTGCATATAACTCATGAACAGAAAACAATAAAAAATAACACATTTTTTCATTACATTAGAAAGGATCATTTTATTTTTGAAGTTTTTATTCTATTTTTGTAATAAAACACTGTGGTCCCACGGGGGAAAAAAGTTTTCTAGTGTGGTAGTCAATGTATTAAAATTTAGCAAACTGTGCACTTCTGTGCAGTTTATTGCATGTCGATTTTACCTCAATAAGCTGTTTGTTTTAATTGCATATAAATTAATCTATAATAGGCAAATTCATAAAGACAGAAAGTAGAATTGAGGTTACCAGAGCCTGGGGAGGGGGAAATGGGAGTTATCATTAATGGGTAAGTTTTCTGTTTGGGATGATAAAAAAGTTCTGGAAATAGTAGTGATGGCTACACAACACTGTGAATATACTAATGTGACAGAATTGTACACTTAAAAAATGGCAAATTTTATGTTATATGTATTTATCACAATACAAAAGTTTTTTAAAAACTCCAAGAAGGGGCTGAGCAAGGTGGCTCATGCCTATAATCCTAGCACTCTAGGAGGCCGAGGCGGGAGGATCACTCAAGGTCAGGAGTTTAAAACCAGCCTGAGCAAGAGCGAGACCCCAGTCTCTACTAAAAATAGAAAGAAATTAATTGGCCAACTAAAAATATATAGAAAAAATTAGCCGGGCGTGGTGGCACATGCCTGTAGTCCCAGCTACTCGGGAGGCTGAGGCAGGAGGATTGCTTGAGCCCAGGAGTTGGGGTTGCTGTGAGCTAGGCTGATGCCACGGCACTCTAGCCCAGGCAACAGAATGAGACTCTGTCTCAAAAAAAAAAAAAAAAAACCTCCAAGAAAGGCCCCAGCAGGAAGGCCATTAGACCAGCTGGCTTCCCGTGCTGCCCCCAGTCCTGGAGGCCCAGGGACGGGCAGGGCTCGGGAGCCTGGATGCCCGGCCTGGGACCAGGGACCCCAGGCGGCAGATCTGAGGCAAAGTGCTGACTAATGGTTTTGAAACCTGTTTACCGAGGCCACAGCCCAAGGAAGTTCCTGGCCTGGCCGGTTCTATTTTGGTGGCCTCCTTCCTCCTCCACCGTCAAAGCTTTGCTGTGGCCTAGGGGGCCATGGTGGCTTGTCACAAGGTGACACGTGGCAGGGCCCCGGTCCAGTGTGACAGCAAGTACTGGAAACTCAGGCACATGGTGTTCTGGGTCCAGGAGGGCCACCCCCCAGCCCGCTCTCTCCTTCCCTCCTTCTCTGCCTCT
Source organism: Mirza zaza (assembly GCA_008750895.1). Classification (NCBI taxonomy): domain Eukaryota; kingdom Metazoa; phylum Chordata; class Mammalia; order Primates; family Cheirogaleidae; genus Mirza; species Mirza zaza. The sequence continues at coordinate 29,209 of VSMD01120077.1, read as the reverse complement.
TCCACCCCTCATTCTTTCTCTCTTTCCTCCTCATCTTCCCCAGTTTCTGAAGCCTCTGTCAAGGCCACACCACAGGGTCCCCTCCAGGACTCCTGGAAGTCCAGGGCCTGGGCATCTCCAGGGGGGCCCTGGGCCTGCTGAGAATTGGACACACAGTGGGCTGGGGGCCCCAGGTGACCATCTGCCTGTCCCCCAGCAGACCTAGGGCCCGTGTCCCCAGCCCAGTCCTTCTGTGTCCCCATGGGACCTGGCTGTGGGCCTCTTCCACTGCCACCAGCACTCCACACCACGCTTCCTCCACCCAGCAAGCACTTGGGACAGCCACCCGCAGCTGCTCCCAGCTGCTCTGGGCTCTGGGGACCAGGCTGTCACCCCAGGGTGCAGGGTTCTTCCCTGCATCCTTCAGGCTTTTATCTGAGACAGACTCAGAAAAGAAAATTGGCTTTTAAAAATCACCAATAAATGATTTCGCTTGGCCGGGCGCAGTGGCTCACACCTGTTAATCCTAGCACTCTGGGAGGCTGAGGCGGGGGGATTGCTCCAGGTCAGGAGTTCGAGACCAGCCTGAGCAAGAGCGAGACCCCATCTCTACTATAAATAGAAAGAAATTAATTGGCCAACTAATATATATAGAAAAAATTAGCCGGGCATGGTGGCGCATGCCTGTAGTCCCAGCTAATTGGGAGGCTGAGGCAGCAGGATCGCTTGAGCCCAGGAGATTCAGGTTGCTGTGAGCTAGGCTGACGCCACGGCACTCACTCTAGCCTGGGCAACAAAGCGAGACTGCGTCTCAAAAAAAAAAAAAACAAATGATTTTGCTAAGAAAAAACAATTTCCAAACAATGGCAAAAAATAATAAATAAAATAAAATAAAAACTCAGAAAACCCCACATATAAATGGACACTTGAATTTGCAGAGACAGAGAAGGGTCTTCCGCTCTGAGCCTCCGGAGGGATCTCCTGTCCTCAGGGAGGCTCGGAATAGCCTCCTTCCCACAGGACAGACAGCCTGTCCCTCCCACTGGACAAGGCCCTCTCTATGCTTTGGTAGCTTCGGGGAGCTCCGCACCCCTGCAGCCTCCCCGCTCCGTAATGACCGACCGGCCTCAGCCCCTTGGCACCTGCTGTATCCCATAAGCACAACGCCCTTCCCTCTCCCCCCAGCCTAATTCTGGCTGTGCCAGGCCTGCCCCACCCGCCAGCGGCAGAATCCAACACACATATGCGCACACACAGGCTCTCTCACTTTGGCCCTAGAGCCACAGAAGGTCGCCAGCCTCCTGGTTGCTCCAGCCACAAGGGGGCCGCCCTGCAGAGCCCCAGACTCCAGGTCCTCCTCTGCCTTTAACCTGCTCCCAGGGTCATGTGCATCGACCATGTGTCTCAGCGCCAGGCTGGGAGCTTCCTCACGGCTCAAACTTGGCCTGACTCTTTCCAGTCTTTTTCAATCTAGACCCAGCAGAGACAACCCGCTGCCAGGGACTTGGGCTGACCCAGTCCCTTTTTCACCAATTCAGGAATGTCCCCAGAGGAGAACAATGGCGAAAACCGAATTCTTGGGGAACAGAGAAGCTTTGTGTGAAGTTTTTGGCATGCGGAGGACAGACTGCAGGGACACGCAGGATGTCGGGAAACGACCCAAACCAGGTTTCCCAGCACCCTGTGTGTCTGTGCCCTCAGGACTTGGGACTAGAGGGCAAATTCATTTCTTCTCTAGGCCTCACTTTACCCATCCAAAGGATGGGGCTTGAGAAACTCCTCCTCAAACTGGGTGGGGCCCGTGGTGTGGGGGAAATGGTTTTCCTAAGTCTCCACTATGGGGACACTCTTGGGCACACGAGGCCTGTTTTCCTGCAAAGGTTTGGCCTCATGCTTATCTATTTTGAGTGCAAGTCTTGCCCTCCTGAGGATGCTGGTGGGGACATCCCTGTCCCTCCCAGAGCCTGGCTGGCGGGCTCTCCTGTTCTGGCACCCGGGCGAGTGTGCCATGCTACGCTCTCCAAAGCAACGGGGAACTGGGCTTCCTAACAGCCATCGTGACTGTGATGAAACAATCATTCATTCATTCGGAGTTTCACAGCTCTCTCCTCTGCCAGAACATCAGCCCCTCTGAATTCCAGGCACCTAACTCAGAGCCTCATTGTGCCAACGGATGCAATTAATGGAGGGAGGTCACGGAGAGAGCTGGGCTGTCTTTCCTGCTGACAACTGTCAGCGTTGCTGCAGAGGAGGGAATGACATGCAGCCACCACCCCCATCCCCACAGAGCTTGGGGAGGAGATGGGGACTGGGAGCGGGGCCGAGCAGGCTTCCAGGATTGAAGACCTACGGGGATAGGGGGGCTTTGCCACCCTTCTAGCGTTCACCTGGGTCCCTTGCACCAACCACACGCAAAAATCTGTGGGAAGACAGAGGCATCCAAAACTCAGAGAAGCTCGAAGCTTCCCAAGGGGTGGAGGAGGGTAAATTCCTTAAAATGGAACGCAGCCTGGGCAGGAGGGTTGTTCCAGAACTTCCAGAAGCATTTGTCACCGGAGTTGGTGGCCTGCAGCCTGGCAGTCAGGACCAGCTCTCCTAAACAGGAAGGCAGAGGCAGAGGGCAGCCTGATTCCACCAGCGCCCCAGCCTCCTCCTCCTCCTTACTCTGTAACATCAATACCTTCACGTCATCTCCACAACCCTTTTCATCTTTTCAAACCTGAATCTCTGTACCCATTAAACAACTCCCCACTTCCGGCTGCGCCCCAGCCCCTGGCAACCACCGTTCCACTTTCTGCCTCTGTGAGTTTGGCAATCAGGAATAGCTTTCACGTTCAATTCTTGGCTTAGAGATTCTAGGATCACCTAAGTTGGGTAAATATGATTTCCGAATCCAAGAGGGCAGGCCTGTAGTTAAAATTCTTCAGAAAAGGCCTTCCATAACCCAGACCCGGGCCAAATTAAATAAGTTTCCTCATCTTCCCTTTGCCAGTGGGTAAATTTTTTTCTGGTCTTTCTGTAGGGGTTCTAAACCTTTGAGAGTCTCAGCTGTATATATGTGTGGGGGGTGCGGTCTCAATTCTAATTCCCTTGCTTCATGTAGGCTCCAAACTTTGTCCCTTGTCCTTGTGGCCATTAAAACCTAAATCCCTGCTTATCCAGGCCAGCAAAGGGCCCTCAGGGCAGGCGCAGCAGGGCAGCCCCCTCCCCACTCTGGTCTCAGTTTCCTTCATGCTTCTGGCCCTGAGGGGTTCTCTCATTTCCACACAGTGCAGCTATGCATAAAAAATGCACTTATTAGCCAGACACAGTGGCTCACGCCTGTAATCCTAGCAGTCTGGGAGGCCAAGGCGGGAGGATTGCTTGAGCTCAGGAGTTCGAGACCAGCCTGAGCACGAGTGAGACCCCGTCTCTATTATAAATAGAAAGAAATTAGCCAAACAACTAAAAATAGAAAAAATTAGCCAGGCACAGTGGTGCATGCCTGTAGTTCCAGCTACTCGGGAGGCTGAGGCAGGAGGATTGCTTGAGCCCAGGAGTTTGAGGTTGCTGTGAGCTAGGCTGATACCATGGCACTCAAGGCCAGGCAAGAGAGTAACACTCTGACTCAAAAAAAAATTGGACTTATTATGTCGTGACCTAAATGTTCACATGTTTTATAGTTTTTCTCCCCAAACTATCTAATCTTTCCTCTGGCTGAAAATGACCCTGACATTTCTTTTTCCTTGCAATGGTTTTTTGCCTTAACTTTTCATGCACTCTTGCCTTGATTCTCCCATGGAACCTCAGCTCTCATGTTCCATGGGGCACAGTCCCCAGTGGGCACATAGTTGATGCTCACTGGAAATGGGCAGAGTGAGAGAAAAACAGCTAGAGCTGGGGCATGACCACGGAGAGGGCGCTGCCTGGTTTCGGGGATGTTTGGGGGCCACAGAACCTGGATTCATGCTGGCAGTGGGCATGGGATGGAGCTGGTGCTACTGTAGTTGGAATAAAAGAACTACAGGGACAAAGGATAACAATAATAGCTAATTTTAGTCACTTTATGTCATTTAATTCCCTCTCTTCCCCCCCACATCAATTCCAAAGCTAGGAATTCTCACCCTCATTTTAAAGAAGAGGAAACCAAAACTCAGAAAGTTCAGCAACTTGCCCAAAGTCACACAGTGAGCAAGTATTGAATTTAAATGCGTCTAACCACAAAGCTCTCACCATTAACTCTACAGAAGAGGGACAGTCTGAAGGCAAAAAGAAAAGGCCACATTCCCCCAACTCAACAGTTTTGTGCAGCTAAAGAGCCTGATTGTGAAGCCAAAGGAGGCCTGGCCTTAGGGGGTGGGGGCCATGAGGATCTGGTGCTGGAGGGGGTGACCTGAGCACCCTGCAACTTCAGCATCTGAACGCCAAGGCTGGAGCTGGCCAGGACAGGCCACTCTGGCTGGAGCCCACAGCCGGTGGGCTAGAGGGGAGCTATTCCACCTCGCCATGGATGGGTTTGCCTTCTTTACTTCCTCAGAGGTCAGAAAGCCCATGGCTCTTGCCCTTTGGCCTCCCCAGGCCCTCCCGATGTGGGCTCAGACTGGAGCTGGGAGCTCAGTTTCCCCGCTCCTCCAGCTGAGCAGCCAGCCGGTCAAAGGCATCCTTGGCTCTTCCCCACAGGTGAGGGAAGAACTCTGGGACACCCAGCAGGAGGCTGGCCTCTGATTGACAAGGAGTCAGCCTCTGAGGCAGCATAGGCACAGGGGAATACAGAGGAGGAATGCACATCAAGGCAGGGTGATTCAGGAAGCTTCTGGGCCTAGTAGAGCATCTCCCCTCCTTTCCCAGCATCCCCCGCTTCTCTCAGCATCCCCTGCTTCTCCCAGCATCCTTATCTTCCCAGCACCCCCGACGTCTCCCAGCATTCATCATCTGTCCCATCATCCCTGCATTTTTCTCAGATGCTTTTTTTTGGATCCAAGCCAGAAACAGCCACCAACAGATTCTCACACCTCATTTCATCAAACCTAATGCATAATTGATTGTAAAATGCACTATTATTTTATGCACCACTGAGAAAGAGATGGAGAAAACTGCCAATTAAATTATGAAATGCCATTGATCCTGATTTCAGAGAAGATATTAAAATGAAGAGGGAAGGAGGAGTGTTTTAGCATCTGCAGAATGTGGTAACTCCAAGAACCCGGTTGTGTATTTTGTGTCTCACCTGCAAGTTACAGAATATTTCCGCATGTAGTGCCTTGCTCTGTCAGTGGCTAGCAAACAGGCATTATGTGCCCAGCACCACCCTACACTCAAGGACTCAGTCCTCTACCCTTATGGAAATCACAAGTTAGTTGGGGATCTTGGAGGCCAACCCAGAGAACATCTACAGAGCAGTTCAAGGCTAGTTTTTGTGCGGTGTATGATACATGAATAGATGTTTGGAGAAGGGATAGACTGGAGTTGGCCAACATGGTCGAAGGAGCCTTAAGGGTAGGAGAGGGGTAAAGACTTGCAGTAGAGGAGGAACGATGGAGAGTGGGGACAAGAGAAGATGCTGGGGAGGGAGGAGTGGGGATAAAGTGAACAGGGGTGGAGATGGAGCCCACGTGGCACATGTTCAGGAGCAGGCCTGGTTTGTCTGGAACAGAGAAGCTGCGTTGGGGTGTCGTGGGACTCTACATTGGATGAGCAGGGCAAGGTCAGATTACCCAGGGCCTTAAAAGCCTGGCAGTTCTTGACATGCCAGGCAGCTGTGAGCCAGTGCAGGTTCTTGAGCAGGGGCATGGCCTGAGGAACACATTAGTTTAGGGAATACTAATGTGCAAAATGAGCTGGAGGCAGAAGCCAAAGTCCAGGACACCGACCATCTCTCCAAGCCCTGCAATAAAGGAAGGGCCTGGCAGGGCAGTTGTGGGGGACAGGCAGTTGGAGCCATGCCAAGATGGAGAAGCACCCCAAATGCTTTAAAGAACCGCCCCTTCAAGGCCTGTTCTGGAGAGAAACAGCTGTGTAGAGAATCAGTCCCCTGACACAATGGAGTGGGTACCACTTACTAGATGCAGGGGCTGAAAAACACGTCACTTACATTTGCCTGGCTTGTAAATCATCACACAGGAAAACACGCTCTGCCTTTAGGAATTAAAGGGATGCATTTGGTAAAGAATGCATTTGGTAAAGACTAAAGAAACACATATGTTTGATACGTACTCATTGGCAAAATACTCCAGTCTTTCTGGATTGGTCCTACTTGGACCAGTTTGTAAAAAGAACTTAAAATACTGGCTGAACTCTGTGAAGGAGTAACTCCACTTTAGGACATGGGAATCTAGGAAATAAACAAGTCAGTAATAGCCCAGAGCAATGCCATTTGGGAAGGTGGGAGCCAGAGAATTACCCCGGAGCCCAACAGAGGAGAAGGGACTCAGCTCACCAGGAGAAATCAGCATCTGTCACCCACCAACCTTAGCCACCTGGGAAATCCAGTTACAAACAGGTTGAGCTGGGAAGGACCCCTACTGTGTGTGTCTGTACCCCAGGTGCTGGGACCCTATAGAGGCAATCGAGTATTATAGGCCCGAGTACAGATCTGGCTTGAGAGCCTCAGATTCCTCATCTGTAAAATGGGCATGAAGTTTGCAGTTATGGGCCTGGTCAGTGGTAAGCTCTTATTACTACATGCACGACACACATGAACAATAGCAGCTCCATCCTTGTTGCAACTGGACACAAATATTTTTGGCAGGGCTGGGAGATGGGAAGAGAGAGGCACACAGGTGGTTGCAGAGCCTAGTGGGAAATGGGGTGCCAGAGAGCTCAGTGCAGTGTCTAGGAGAGCCACCTCCAGCCTAGGAGGGAGACCTAGGCAGGGGAAATGGATTTGGTGCAGATCTGCCACTCAGACACCTGGTTTGTGGCAGCTCACTTCTCCCTCGGTCTTCATCACAGCCTGTCATAACCACGGTCCTCTTTGTGCCTCTGGGCACACTCTGGCCACTTCCTCTTGGCAGTCTAGCCCTCGGTATGCGTAAATTCTGCTGTGGTGTCAATATTTCTGTCTGCCCAGAATTTAAAATGCATCACCCTAGGGTGATGGTATCAAGAGGTGGGGGTGACTGGGAGGTGATTAGGTCATGAGGGTAGAAATCTCATGAATGGAATTTGTCCACTTATAAGGAACGGCCAGACAGATCCCTCACCCCTTCTGCCATGTGAAGAGACGATTGCCTAGGACGAGGGCCCTCACAAGACACCGAGCCTGCCTGTGCCTTGATCCTGGTTTCCCAGCCTCCAGAGCAACGAATGCTAAGCCCCTCGGTCTGTAGCATTTTGCTGTGGCAGCCCAAACGGACTAAGACAGATGCCATTGCTCCTGCAGTCAGCCAAAGAAGGTCAGACTCTTTCCCAGAAGAACGTTCCTAAGAAACTAGAGAGGAAACAAACTAAGAAATTAAAATGCAGCCACCTGCAAACAGGAGGGCTTCCAAGGCCTGGAGTCTTTATTCTGATAAGAACTCGCCCCTGTCTGGACTGGCAGCCTCCCAACCCTCCTCCTCCCCTCCTCCTCCGCTCCTCCCATGGCCTTGGCCCAACAAAGTGAGACTCTCTCTAAATAAACAGATAGATAGATAAAAATAAATAAATAAATAAAAACAATGAGATACCCCCACACACCCATTTGAATGGCTAAAAGTGAAAACAAACTGACAACACTAAATGCCGGCAAGTATGAAGAGCAACAGGAACTCTTGTTCATTGCTGGTGAGGATGCAAAATGGGACAGCCACTTTGGAAAAGTTTGACAGTTTCTTGCAAAGCTAAACATAGTCTTACCATAAAATCAAGTCATCTTACTCCTTACCCAGCTGAGTTGAAAATGTATGTGTATACAAAAACCTACACATGAGTGGTTATAGCAGCTCTGTTCATAATCATCCCAAAAGTGGGAGCAACTGAGACGTCCTTCAAAAGGTGAATGGATGAACACACTGTGGCGTGTCTGTGGGTGGGACATTACTCAGCAATAAAAGGAAATTAGTCAGCAACCCATACAAAGATATGGAGGAAGTCTAAGCACACATTGCTAAATGAAGGAAACCAATCTGAAAAGGCTACTTACTGTGGGAATCCGACATTCTGGAAAAGGCAAAACTGTGGACACAGTAAAAAGATCCGCGGTTGTCAGGGGTGGGGACGGATGACCAGGTGAAGCACAGAGGACCCTTAGGGCAGCAAAACTGCCCTGTAGGATGTAGTAACTGTGGATACATGTCACTGTACAGTTGTCAAAACCCAGAGAACTGTACAACACCAAGAGCAAACCCCAGTGTAAACTGTGGACTTGAACTCGTTTAGTGAATTTTATTATCAATATCAGTTCATCAACTATAACAAATGTGCCTCAATAATGCAAGATGTTAGTAATAAGAGAAACTGGGTGCCCAGGATAGGAAGCTAAATGTAACTATGTACTATCTGCTCAATTTTTCTGTAAATCTAAAACTGTGCTTACTAGACCTACCTCATTTGTCAAAAATAAGAAATAAAATAAATACATAAATAAAACTGTGCTTAAAATATTTTCTATGGACTATTTGTTTTTAAGAAAGCTTTCATTGAAAGTCACATACTGTAAGAAAACAAAGGAAAAAGAAAAAAAGAGAGAGAGCTTTACAAACTATTTATAAAATAAGGCCAGGTGCAGTGGTTCACGTCTGTAATCCCAGCACTTTGGGAGGCAGAGGCAGGAGAACTGCTTGAGACCAGGAGTTCAAAACCAGCCTGAGAAACAGAGCAAGACCCCCATCTCTACGAAAAGTGGAAAAATTAGCCGGGTGTGGTTGTGGGCACATGTAGTCCCAGCTACTCGGGAGGCTGAGGCAGAAGGATCGCTTAAGCCCAGGAGTTTGAGGTTGCTGTGAGCTAGGCTGACGCCATGGCACTCTAGCCTGGGAAACAGAGTGAGATCTTGTCTCCAAAAAAAAAAACAATTATTCAGCAAGTGTTATGGGCTTTGCAGGCGGACAGCCCAGGGTTCGAGACCTAGATCAGCCTCTATAGCACCTGAGCCAGCCTTGGCTTCCTCTTCTGGGTTTATCAGGTATGCTTTATAGGGTGGGGCTGCAGGTTCCCAAACTCTGTCACTGCCCTGTGAGAGTGAAAACTTGTGTCGCCTACAGGATTTCCATGGACAGAGAGAGGAGTGGCCTCCCATTCATTACACCTCAGGAGGTGGCAGGGAGCAGCCGGGGAGGGGAATGGAACGGGACCAGGAGGCGCCCTCTCCAGAGATGTCATCCAGCAAAGATTTCCTGTCTGTGGGAAGACACTGGAAAGCACCTGGCCCTGGCCACACCGCAGCCCCGCCCCAGCTGGGCCAGCCAGTCTGCTGGCCTGTGGCATTGCAGGCTTTACTGGGGCCTGCACGGCCTCTCCAAAGAGATACCCAGTGCAGTGGAGAGGGGACGGAGCCTGGATCAAGGAGGCTGGGAAGGCCACCACCCTACCCTGCTGTGCCCCTGGCCACTGTAGGGCCTGGGGGTTGGGCCTAAGCAGCATCTTCATTCATAAAATGGCACCACGGGGTGATGGGGAAGACACAGGAGAGAGTGGAAGAGAAAGCTTAAATGCACTTTGCTCTCAAAGGCAGCAAGGAACAGGGAGTATCACTGCCGACAGACCCAGCAACCACTGAGGAGCTGCAAGACCTTGAGCAAGACCTCAACTCTCCAAGCCTCAGTCTCCTCATCTGAGATATGGGAACAACAGCAGCACTTCGCCTGCTGGGCTCTGTAGGAACCCGGTGAGATGGTGCCCACATGGGGCTCAGCTGTCCCTGCCAGGGCTCCCTCTGCCACAGCTGCAGACATGGCAGTAATCCTGTGTCAGATCTGAGGACCAAGGAGCCACGATATCGCCACCATCAGGGGTGGCGTTGATTGCCTGTCAGGTGCTGGGCTGGAGCTGGACAAATTTCAGTCGCGTGGACAAGGTCTTGGCACCCAGAGAGCTGGGTTGGAAAACACACAGTTGCAAAAGGCAAAATGAGCTTAACAGTTACGGTTAAGACTCTGAGCCCTGGAAGGGAGTTACTGAGGAGGGTCTCTTCGAATGGAAGGAGGAGGAAGGCGCTGAGTGACATGGAGCTTGGAGGTGGTCGCTAGCCGGCACTCAGAAAGCAGAGCTAGCGGAGGGGGGGCCGGCGCTGACTCAAGGCTGGGGGCACAGGGGTGAGGGTGGGGACAGAGCCCCGGGGACTGGCTGCTAGGGCCAGTGGAGAAGGAAGAGGCAGGCCGGGGAGACGGATTTGGGAGATTTCCACCCAGCAAAGAGGGCTTGAGCCAGACCGCCTGGTTCGAATCCCAGCCCTACCACCTACTGACTAAACTAGGGCAGGTGACTTAACCCTGGGTCTTGGTTCCAGATGTTGACAGTACCCACTGCACAGGGTTACAGTAAGGGTTTGAGATCAAGCCTGCCCAGCACTGGACACAGTGCGTGGCCGAGTGTAAACAGTAGCAGCTGTTTTTACGGTTACCCTGCCCTGGGTCCCGCCTTTGTGCTGGGCTATTGTATTAATATATAACTTTGCCTGGGCTGGATCACATCAGAGCTCCATCCCCACCTCACACGGAAGTCTCCTCGGCAGCTCACCCAGCCTCTCCTTACCTGCCTCCACTAACGGGGAGCTCACCACCCCACAAGGCAGCCTGCTCCACGTTCAGACAGCTCTGATCACAAGCTCTCTAGGCTGAGCTGAAATCTCCTCCCTGCAAACTGCCCCTTAGTGGAAATGATTTCTCTGCCAGGGACTTTCCAATGCCTGGAATCCACCCCTCCCATAAATGCTAGGAATCCCCTGAGCAGGGCCCGGCCACTGCCCCAGGAAGTGTCCCCTGAGTCCCAGCCCTCTCCTGCCCTGCAGAATAGAGTAATTCATTCCACGGGGACACAGACCCCTCCCCAGTGCCTGGGTCTGTTGCCATCTTTCCTGCAACTCTTAATTGGAGGCAGAAAGCACTGGAAGTCCACAGGCCTGATGCTAACAATAGCAGTTCACGTGCACTGCCTCACCCGGGCCTCACAGAATCCCTGTAAGGGACCCACTGTTTGCCCCTGATTCTTTTAATAATGGTAAAAACATAACATAACATTTACCATCTCAAGCATTTTTCAGTGTAGAGTTAAGTGGCATTAAGCACATTCATACTGTTGCATTCCCATCACCACCACCCACTTCCAGAACTTTTTCCATCTTGTGAAACTGAAACTCTGTCCCCATCCTCCCTCGCCCCAGCCCCTGGCAGCCGTCCTCCTACTCTCTGTGTCTGTGAGTGTGACTGCTCGAACTACCTCGCCTAAGTGGAATCAGACGGCATTTGCCTTTTTGTGCCTGGCTTATTTACTTCCCTTAGCATGATGTCCTCAAGGTTCATTCATGTTGCAGCGTGTGACAGGATCTCTTTCCTTCTAGAGGCTGAATTAAATTCCATTGTATGGAAATACCACGTTTTGTTTACCCATTCATCTGTGTCGATGATGAGTTGCTTCCACCTCCTTGCCATTGTGAATAATGCTGCCATGAATAATGCTGCCATGAATGCAAATCTCTCTTAGAAACCCTGCTTTTAATTATTTTCGGTATAGACCCAGAAGTGGAATTGCTGGATCATATGCTAATTCTATTTTTAAGTTTTTGAGGAATCACTGAACTGTTTTCCACAGAGGCTGCACCAGTGTACATTCCCACCAACAGTGTGCAGGCTTCCAGTTTCTCCCTATTCTCAGCAACATTTGTTTTCCTTTTTTTTGTAGCAGCCATATCAATAGGTGTTAGCAGAGGGAGATACCATGTTTACCCCCATTTTACTACTGCAGAAAGCGGACCTAGAGAGACAAGGTCCATTACTCAAGGCCCCACAGGCGGCAGGTGGCAAAGCTAGGATTCAAGCTTAGAGCTATCAACACCCCTGTCCCCACAAATCCTTACTGTCCAACTGGTCAGTGACTGCCCTGGGGCTCAGCACTGTCTGCTGTCCATCCAGGTCCTGGCCACGGAGGAGGCAGTGACTCTGAATGAGGGCACCCCGAGAGCTGCAAGACTCACCCCAGCCTCTGGATCCCCCCGACCTAGGCAACTCTGAAACTACCGTGTTTCCCGGAAAATAAGACAGGGTCTTATATTTATTTTTCCTCAAGAAGACACCCTGGGGCTTTATTTCAGGGGATGTGTTATTTTCCCCTCAAAGCCTCAGCTTGCAGCAAGCACAGGATGGCCGGGACCTGACACGGGGAGCTGACCTTGTTGGTGGGGCTGCCTGCACCTTTCCGGTCACCTCTGGGATAGTAGCTGTCACGATGGGGCAAACGAGAAGGGCTGCCCGTCTTCTTTACTGCTCCGCGATGAAATGCATGGGTTGTGCAGAGATGCTGCGTAGCCACGCCCATCACTAGGTCTTATTTTAGGGGTAGGGTTTCTATTGAGCAAATGCTTAGAAATCCTGCTAGAGCTTATTTTATGGGTAGGTCTTATTTTCGAGGAAACACGGTAGTATTTTGGGCTGGGCCTCTCTCTTGGGTAGTGGGAATGGGGCCCTGGGGCTGGCTCGGCAGCCACCAGATGTCAATTAATTCTTGGATATGACACCAAAAACACAGGCAAGAAAGACAGAAACAGACAAATGGGACTACATCAAAATTAAAAACTTTGTGCATCAAGGGCACAATCAACAGAGTGAAACAGCAGCCTATATAGAAGGGAGAAAATACTTGTAAATCATACATCTAATTAAGGGTCAATACCCAAAATATATAAAGAACTCCTACAATTTAATAACAAAAAATTAAATAACCCAATTGAAAAATGGGCAACCCAATTGAAAAATGGGCAAATGACTTGAATAGACATTTCTCCCAAGATGATATACAAATGGACGGCAAGCACATGCAAAGACCATTAGTCATTAGGGAAATGTAAATCAAGACCACAATGAGATAACACCTCACACCCATGAGGATGGCTATTATCCACAACAACCACCACCAGAAAATAACAAGCATTGGCAAGAACGTGGAGAAACTGGAACCCTTGTGCACTGCTGGTGGGAATATAAAATGGTGCAGCTGCTGTGGAAAACATATGGTGGTTCCTACAAAAATTAAACGTAGAATTACCATATGATCCGGCAATTCCACTTCTGGACATATATCCAAAAGAATTAAAAGCAGGGACTTGAAGGGATGTCTGTATACCTGTGTTTGTAGACGTAGCATTGATAATAGCTAAGAGGTGGAAGCAACCCAAGTGTCTATTGTTAGGTGGATGGATAAAGAAAATATGGTGTATATATGTATATACACAATGAGGTATCATTCAGCCTAGAAAAGGAAGGAAATTCTGTCACATGCTACAACCAGGATGATCCTTGAGGACATTGTGGCTAAAAGAAATAAGACAGACAAAAAAAGACTGTATGATTCCATTTATATGAGGTCCTTAGTGTACTCAAACTCATGGAGACAGACAGCAGAAAGGGTTCCCAGGGACTGGGGGCAGAGAGGGGGAGCTGTCTAATGGGTACAGCGTTTCTGTTTTGCAAAGTGAAAAAGTTCTGGAGATCTGTTACACAATACTGTGGATATACTTAACACTACTAAACTACACAGTTAAAAATAATTGAGATGGCTACAAAAATGCTTGCAGAGAGACTTGAATGTCATGAGAAAGTAGGAAGACAAGGCAGCAGGGTGCTGGCTCTTGGGAAAGTGGAAAGGGCTGCAGGGAGGGGACATTGAGAAGACTTGGGGGGGAGGGAGGACAAGGCCAGAAGGGAAACTGGGACTTGGTGGTAGATTCCTGGCCAGCGTGTGGGCTTTCTCATGCTGTGACAGGCAACAGGCACCCCAGAAAGCACTAGAGCAGGGGCCTGACCTTTCCAAACATCTGCCGGGAGGAAGTCGTCTTTGGCCTTTCAAACTCATCGCCTTGACCTGAACCTTCCTATCTATAGCCAAGTCTCAACGCATTCACCTCTCCTGACCTGGAGAGGGCCCCGAGAGGGAAGCCTGTGTGGTGGTCTGGGCATGCTGGGATGCGCACACAGCCCCTGGGAAGTTCAGGAAGTAGGTTCCCAGGCTGACTGTAGCCCAGTCCCCGGGGGACACCCCTCCCACTTGTGGGACATGGCCCTCACATGCAATCATGCACAACAGCCAGAGCCAGGAACCCCCCCTGGGATTGTCCCGAGCCTGGAGGACACAATTCTCAGACTTCCGGACAGTACTGTCTCAGCGGTAGGGGACAGTAGCGGGGGCTGTGGCCTCCAGAGACACTCTGCAGACCCCGGAAGGCAAGAGCTGTAAGAAGCCCGGTTGCTCTGAATCCTAATGTGAAGTGGAAGAGATCTCCATGTCCTGGGGGTGGGGATAGGACCAGAACCCCAGGGCCCCAGAACCCAGGGCCCCAACTCCTAAATCCCACTCTCTGCAGCTATTTATTTGGGGTACCATCAGAGCCCCTGAGACAGGGCAGAAGGCTGGAGTCATACCAGGCCGCCAACACCGTCCCCCACCTCTCAAAGCTTCCAGAACAACCCGCTCAAGTCCCCGCATCACTGAGATCAAGTCCAAATTCTTACCTGACCTTCAAAGTTCTCCACAATCCGGGTCCCTGGCTCCTTCCCTCGCAGCTCCCTCTCCCTCGCCCTACACCCTGCCCGCAGCCCCCCTGCACTCACACTTCCCCACACTCGACTTGGCTTCCATCTTGCTGTGCCTGCTTCTTCCCAGGCTCTGCCCAATCGATTGCTCTTCACTCCCAGGCACGCAGCTGCTTCCTGCGTGCTCAGGCCGCCCTGCTCATTGCTCTCTGCGTCTGCAGTGCGTTCAAGAGCAGGGGGCTGTCTTCTTCGTCTCTCGCCCTGGTTTCCAGCACCATGGCCAGACAACCCAATAAATGTTTGTTGACCAAGAAGACAAACCCGTGAGTTTTCTGCCTGTCTTTTACGGCTAATTCTGGTACCTTCCCAGAGGCTCTGGGGCATCACCTTAACCATTCACAGTAAGGGGTCCCCAAGTGCCAGGTGCCTTGCCTGTGTTATGGCATGTAGTTCTATGGCACAGGTGTTAACATTTCTATTTTATACGTGAGGAAACTGAGACTCAGAGAAGTCTAGTGACTGCCCACAGGTGGGAAGTGGTGGGACCAGCTCCATGGCCTGAGCCCACATACCACGTGGCCTCCCAGGAACCTACCGCAGCGGCCACAGGGTGGGAAATGCACCCACAGACTTCCCGGGAGTTCTGCACTTGATCCTGGGATTCCTTAAACCTGCGCTTTGAGGTCGGTGGCTGAGATGGGAAGGGTGGTACCCAGAGGTGACAGCAGGGGGAAGCTGAGAGCCCAGGGGACCCTCCCACCTCAGGAGAGATGGGGCCTCATCAAAAAATCCTCTAACAGGTAATGAAGCCATCTGTCCACTCTTTTTTTTTTTTTTTTTTTTTGAGACGGAGTCTCACTCTGTTGCTCGGGCTAGAGTGCCATGGCGTTAGCCTAGCTCACAGCAACCTCAAACTCCTGGGCTCAAGCAATCCTCCTGCCTCAGCCTCCCCAGTAGCTGGGACTACAGGCATGCGCCACCATGCCCGGCTAATTTTTTCTATATATTTTTAGTTGGCCAATTAATTTCTTTCTATTTTTAGTAGAGATGGGGTCTCGCTCTTGCTCAGGCTGGTTTCAAACTCCTGACCTTGAGCGATCCACCCATCTTGGCTTCCCAGAGTGCTAGGATTACAGGCATGAGACACCACGCCCAGCCTCATCTGTCCACTTTTGATCTTTTCAATTCTGCCCAGGGAAAGCCCCATGCTTGGAAGAGCCCTCCAGGGGCGCTTACTAAGCACCAGACATTGTGCTAAGTTTCCTTCTTCCAACATTCCTAACAAGTTTTACAATCTCTATTTTATGCATGAATTAATTGAAGCACAATGAAGTTATTAGGTGAGAGGTCAAGGTTGGGCAGCTACAGTATACAAAAACAGGCTAGTCTGCCTTCAGAGGCCAAGCTCCTAATCACTACGCTAGACTGCGGCCACCCCCCTTCCCTGTGAATCCCAGAGATCACACGTCCCTCGCCCACCCCATCCTGACACACAGGGTCCTGGAAATCAGTAAATCAGTCCTCTAATTCTTGTGAGCTGAACCCATGTGTGGCATGAGCTGAGCTACAAAAATGTTCTTGCCCTTTGTCCCATGTATTTGTTCTGGATGGAGAATAAAATCCAAGGAGAGGGGAAAAAAAACAAAAGACCAAAAAATGTTGGACAAGTTTCAATCCAAGGGGGGAAAAAAAAGACCAAAAAACATTATTTCCACAGAGTTGTCCTTAAAACCAAAATTATTAATTGCAAAACACCTGGAAGAAATCCCACATCACAATCGAGGACAAAGGCTGCACTTCCTGGGATGGGTTTGTTAACGTGACGAATACCACGTGGACCTTACAGTGACATCTAGTCAGTCGGTTTCTGTACATTTAAAATAAAGGCCAGGTGGGCGCAGTGGCTCATGCCTATAATCCTAGCACTCTGGGAGGCCAAGGCAGGCGGATTGCTTGAGGTCAGGAGTTTGAAACCAGCCTGAGCGTGAGACCCCCATCTCTACTAAAAATAGAAAGAAATTAATTGACCAACTGAAATATATATATAGAAAAAATTAGCCAGGCATGGTGGCGCATGCCTATGAGTCCCCCAGCTACTCGGGAAGCTGAGGCAGTAGGATCGATTGAGCCCAGGAGATTGAGGTTGCTGTGAGCTAGGCCGACGCCACGGCACTCACTCTAGCCTGGGCAACAAAGTGAGACTCTGTCTCAAATAATAATAATAATAATAAAATAAAGGCCAGGTATGGCTCATGCCTGTAATCTCAGTACTTTGGGAGGCCAAGACAGAGGATTACTTGAGCCCAGGAGTTCAAGACAGACCAACCTGGGCAACATAAGGAGACCCTGCCTCTATGAAAAATTTAAAAATTAGGCCGGGCGCCGTGGCTCACGCCTGTAATCCTAGCACTTTGGGAGGCCGAGGCGGGCGGATTGCTCAAGGTCAGGAATTCGAAACCAGCCTGAGCGAGACCTCGTCTCTACCAAAAATAGAAAGAAATTAATTGACCAACTAAAAATATATACACAAAAAATTAGCCAGGCATGGTGGTGCATGCCTGTAGTCCCAGCTACTTGGGAGCCTGAGGCAGTAGGATCGCTGACCCCAGGAGATTGAGGTTGCTGTGAGCCAGGCTGATGCCACGGCACTCACTCTAGCCTGGGCAAGAAAGTGAACTCTGTCTCAAAAAAAAAAAAAAATTAGTTGAGTATGGTGGTGCACGCCTATAGTCCCAGCTACTTGGGAGGCTGAGGCAGGAGGATCACTTGAGCCCAGGAGTTTGAGGCTGCACTGAGCTTTGATGATACTACTACACTTGAGCCTAGGCAACAGAGAGAGACCCTGTATCTAAAATAGATGAATAGATGAATGAATGAATGAATGAATGAAAACAAAGTGTAAAAGCAGAACACTTCATTTTAATTTCAGATATACTGTCTAAATGAGAAAAACTTACCTATGCCATTGATTTTTTTCCCTTTCCTTTCAAGAACTCTAAATAGATAAAGTTTTGATAAGGTAATTCATGCAAGTAATAGTCTATGCACACGGCACATTAAGGTCTAAAGAACTCCACCAGTACACAGTGATGCAACCCCCATGACGCATGACAACCAGTTGTCAATTGATAAAACTCAACAGGGCACAGGAGAGAAGCGATTTGTTTTATGGTTATGTGGATCTGCTGTTTCCTGCAGGGCTGATGAAGGCAAAGGTTAAAAAACGAAACCCAGGCCAGACCATTCACACCATTTATACTTCAGAGCTTCTTGGCTGGGACTGTCTATGTCAAGTCTAGCTCGAGTCCCTCTTGCTGTGATCAGCGAAGCAGCAGCAAAATCGGGGTGGGGAAGGCAGGCCATCAGAGGCAGAGGGAAGCCAGCCATGTGAGAGAAAACCCATGGCCTTCTTACCTATTCACGTGCCAGGACCCAGTCTTCTACAGTTTGCTGGCGGCTTTAAGGGGCTCCACGGTCCGGAGCATGTGCCTAGGGGCTGCGGGCAGTGGGTGCCCGGTGGGAGAGGCTGCGGCTGTCCCCAGCCCACAATCCAGGCTTCCCCACTGATGAGAAGGGCAGGCGAAAGCAGGCCACTGCGGTTCCAAGTCAGGGACTGGAGCCAGCAAGGGCGGGACAGGGCCACGTGGCCCCAGCCTGCCTGGGAGTGGTGAGTAGGAAGGAGCCTCAAAGGCAGGGGACCAGCCAGGGGACTGTTCTGACTGACGGTGCAGGAGTCTCCAGAACCCAGGCCCCTGGTTCCCAAGCAGCTTGCAGTGTTTGAGGAGGCTGCCCCAGCCCCTCTCCAGAACACAGACCCTGACAAAAACCTCTTCTCACAAAACTAAATAAAACTGGGCGATGTGGAGACAGGCCTGGTGGTACCTGCCTGTGGTCCCAGCGACTTGGGAGGTTGAGGAGGGAGGATCGCTTGAGTCCAGGAGTTTGAGGCTGCACTAAGCCATGATCATGCCATTGCACTCTACCCTGGGCAACAGAATGAGACCTTGTCTCTTAAAAAAAACAAGTGGATGCTGTGGTGATGACTGGTGTGTGTGTATGTATATGGGGTGGGGCCCATTAGAGGGAGACAAAACCTTTCTCTGATACACACGGTTGCTGCTGGGGACAGATGACTTACCCAGCCTACCAGTCTACATGGGGGACATGAGCTCCGAGAGGTGAACACTTCCCCAAGCTTCCCCAGCAGGTCTGACCCCAAAGCCTGGGCTTTTCCCATGCGACTCGGGCCTGTCCAGACACCACACTTGTGGGAGTTTCTAGAGACAGCAGAGGAGAGGCCCTTTCCTGCAGTCCTACCCCCAGGGACGCCCTCCCTGTAGCTGCATCAGAGTGACTGAGCTGGGAATAGCCCTGCCCAGCAGAGCTCTATGGGCACCTGTGGGGGCAGCTCTGTAATCTCTACCAGATTCCACTGGATTATACTTGGAGTAGCTGGGATGGGCCAACCCCCCAGGCAGGTGGGAGTGCAGAAGGAGGACTGAGTTCAAAGCCTTGAATTATCCAAGAGGATAGTTTGCAGTGCTTCCCTGAACGTGAGCACAGAATCCTTTACTAAGGAGACCTTTATTAAAATCTAGGGCTCCACCACACCTAGTTCGGGAAATACTGTCCTAGACATGCTAGTGTGCCTTCTTCTGAATGCCAATGCCCAGCACAAGAGATGCTTTCTCCATTGATCGGCACAACTGGACTTGCGGCAGTACAATAGCACCCACGCTGGAATGTCCCGGCTAACTCCCCACCCCTGCCCTCCAAGGCAGTGGCTACAAAGGCCACACCCTCCACAAGGCCCTGCTGTAGAGCCCTGCCAAGGCGTTGATTCATACCAGTTGGGCAGCTCGTGGGAGGGCAGAGGGGGTGGAGGTGATGGGGGCACAGCCACAGGATCTCACTGGGGCCTCACAGAAGCCTGAACAAACCCCACTGTGCCCTCCCTGGGGCCTTCGGCTTGAAATGATGCCCCTGTCTCTCAAAACATCATATTCAGGTCTTTTTGGGCCCGGAGACCCAGTTCGGTGGCCACACCTCCTCCTCAGCCCCATAGGCGCTCAGTGAACACATTCCCGTGTTACCACAACCCCAGGAGGTCAGTCTTACTCTCCCATTTTACAGACAGGAAACCGAGATTGTGCTCAGAGGTTAGTGAACCCAGATCATCTGAATCCACATGCAGTGCTCTCTTCATGGGCTTCACCCTCACTTGGCATTTGGCAGACACAATCTTGTTTCTGAATGCTTTATGCAGCAAAGTTGCCTGTCTACAGTTACAGCATTGACTCCCTAAAAGCAAAAGATACCCCAGCATATCTTCTAATAGCATTAGGCCCTAATAACCCTCAGTAAGTATTAATACAATACTTCGCTTGCCTGTCATGCCACTAGCTCATACACATTTAGTCACAGCCCCAAATTAAGCACTTGTTAAAACTCTCCCCAAATGATCAAATCAAAAGCACCTCTCCTTTCCTTCAGAGATCTTGTTTGCAATCAGAGATGTGGGCAAGTTCTGCTGGGTGGGCCTGTGAATTAAAACTTTAAGACCAGGCTCAGGCTGGCAGTGAGAGGTGGTAACTGAGGTGGGCTTCCTCTGGGTACTGACAGAGCTGCTGGATGTGGGGGTGGGGTGGGTGCTGAATAGGGCCCTTCCGCTTCCAGGTGAGCTCTCCCAACATTTTCCAAAACTGGAATCCTGAAATTTCCAAACTTGGTTTTGACTTTTTAAAGAGACTGGGTGTCACTCCGTCGTCCAAACTAGAGTACAGTGGTGTGATAATAGCTCCCTGCAGCCTCAAAACCCTGGGTCAAGCAATCCTTCTGTCTCCTCAGCCTCCTGACTAGCTGGAACTATAGGTGCCTGCCACCATGCTCCGCAAATGTTATTTTTTTTTTGTAGAGATAGAGTCTTGCTATGTTGTTCAGGCCAGTCTTGAACTCCTGGCCTCAAGCAGTCCTCCCTAGTTGCTGAGATTACAGGCATGACCCATCATGCCTCATCTTCTTTGATGTCTCTGACAATTTTTTTTGGCTTCATTTTGAACAAGAAGCAATGTTCTCTCATTCCCTATCAGAGCTACTGATCATTAACACTAGATTGTGAAATCCAGGTATCACCAGCAGAGTCTTTCATTTTATTATTTGTTTATTGTTTTTAGAGACAGGGGCTGGCTCTGTCACCCAGGTTGGAGAGCAGTGGCATAATCATAGCTCACTGCAACTCACCTGGGCTCAAACAATCCCCATACCTCAGCCTCCCCAGTAGCTGGAACTATAGGTGCAAGCCACCACACCTGGCTAACTTATTTCTTGTAGAGCAGTCTTGCTATGTTGCATGGGTTGGTCTTGAACTCCTGGTCTCAAGCAATCCTCCTGCCTCCACCTCCCACGGTGCTGGGATCAAAGGAATGAGCCACCTCACCCAGCCACCAGCAGAGATTTAATCTTAAGAGTAATCAGGGACACAAACCAGGAAGTCTATTCTGACAATGCAGAGGATTTTACCGTCAAGCTGGGGTTAATAATCACTACTACAGGTTTTCTATTTCCTGACCTAAACCCCTTGGCTACCTACCCCTCACTTCATTTTTCAGACTTAGAACCTTCTGATTTTTCCTTAAAGCCCCAAGGCTATGCCTGTTGTATCTGAAGAAAGCAGAGATATGGACTTCAGGCGCTCCTGAAACTTGCTGCCAGGCTCTCTGGCAGACTCACCTTGTCACGAGCCAGAGAGGAACAGAGACTGCCAGGTTGTAAGAACTCTCCTCCAACCTCTGGGTGCAGAGCAGACCTGGAAGGAGGTGGCACATAATAGGTATCCAGTAAACACTTGTGGAATAAATGAATTTAGCAGCCTCTTCTAGCGGGTTGGCATGTCTCCTGGTGACAGCTTTCAAAACTTCTACAGAAACAGCTCTTGGTTGTGCTGGTTCAGACTGGCATATAGCCTGTACATGCTGATTTTAGTCTGCCTCATCTTCACAGGCACATGGCATGATGGGCCATCAGATCCTCAAATGTAAATCTACCATGACAAAGCAGGTGTTTTATTGAGTTCCTGCCACATATCCCAGAGCCATCTGTTTTCCCCCCTCCATTGTTATTTTCTTGGACAAAGTTTGATTTTAGCAGCACGGATGTTTCTTCTGAGCTCTGGATATAGCCCTTAAAAATTAATTTTAAGCATGTAATAAAATATTCATATACAGTATTCCATATGCAAATGAGCAAGTGGATGACTCAAACACATGTCGTTTCTATTTTGAACGGAAAACAGAATTTAGGCCGGGGGTGGCAGCCTGTGCTTATAGTCCCAGCTACTCAGGAGGCTGAGGTGGGAAGATGCCTGAGCCCAGGAGTTAAGAGGTTACAGTGAGCTAAGATTACACCGCTGCACTCTAGCCTGGGTGACAGAGTGAGACTGTCTCTAAACAACAAATAAAGTGGAAGCAAGAATGCAACATTTCTGGCTTCCCTCTAGTGAGCTCAAGAAGAGCTGCAGTCCTGGGAGCAGCCTGAATCCTGGAGACCAGCACTCCCAAGACCAGTGAACCCGTAGGAGCCTTCCCCAGCCCAGGCAGCTGTCTTTGCAATAGCCTACACTAACCTAGAAAAGCAACATTCCATCTGCAGTCCAACTTGAACCCCCTCCCCCAAAGGAATGCTATTCTTGGCAAGGATCTTCCAAAGGAAATAACATCTGCAGAACCTCTGTCCATAAGGTCAAGGGAAAGCTGAGACAGCTGAAAACGTTTCAGTCCTTAGATCCAAATCACGGGGACTTGACAAAGGAACAGGTTGGGAGCAAACCTAACAACCAGGGCAGAAATCTGTCTTCACATCCTTCCAAGTTCTACAGCAGCCTTGCTGTGTTCTGCAAGGTTGGAGAGCTCCCTATTTACCTGGTTGCTCAAGCAAACCACAGAAGTCAATTAGGTGCCCTTAACGACTACACAGATGGAACATGTAATAGAGCCACATCCAATCACTGAAAGTTCTTAAACAACTTTTTGTAGGGCCTGAAGCAACATCTATGAACAAGACAAAATTCCTCCTCTCAGCATATTCGAGTCTAATTTCCTGCTCTGGCACTCCCAGCAAACTGATGGATAGACCTGCAAAGGAAACCCAGTCGTGACAAGTTTTTCTTTCTTAGATAACCCTCTGCTACTACAGGAAGAATATGTATTTCAGTCAAACTTCAGTTAGGAGAGGACAGGAATAGGCAGCCACCATGACCTGAGTTTCTCAGACAACTAAATGTCAACATCGTACAAATGGCTTTAGGGCCACAGGACAAAATGAGCCCTGAAATTAAGCTTTCCAAATGCAAATCCATGAGCTCAGTGAGAAAAAAACATGTTATTTAAGGATTCAACTCCTGGCAAAACCTGGGTCACTAATGATTGAGCTAAAACCAAGTCATGACTAAAGAGATACTCAGTTTCAAAGGAAAGAACCTTCTCTGGGCTGTTCAGAGTCAGATTGTGTCTAATTACCACCAGTCTAGATTTGCACCCAGTGCCAGCCATAGAGAATCTGCTCCATTTAGGTGGCTGAACACATCCAGATGAAAGCCTTTTCTTTGTGAAGTACTGAGAAGAGCAGTGAGCTCACGTTTTCCCAGGTTCAATGTGACTGAAGGAGTGCCTGGAAGCTGAGGGCTTCCCACACAGCGAGCAAGAGCAGGAATTTCCAGGTGTGAGCTGGAACGCGTCTGCAACTGGGCCACTTAGGCTGACAGGCTCTCAGGGCCCCCTCCTTACATCCCAAAGGCCCTCAGAAACCCACCTAAGATGTGTGCTGCAGAGACAGCCGCTTCCCCCTTAAACAGGGTCCATATTGCTGACCGTCCCAAGGGCAGGTCAGTATCTGGGTTTTTCTGTACTTACTGACCCTTCCTAGTAGTTATGGGGCCAAAGATCTTCTGAGGAGTTATAGACCCAACTATTAAATTGGAATTCATGCTAAACCCCTCATTCCAAGATCTCAGAGTAGAAGGATGTTAAAACAGGAAGAAAAATCAGCCACCCTAAATCAGGATCCAATGGAAGAGGGGTGGATGTCCACACGGTTATTGAGCCTAAGTTTTATCAGCAGAGCATGAAGAACCAGGAAAAGCCAAAGAAATTATCACAGAGCTGGGAGCTGGAGGCCACAGGCTGCCAGAAGCCTAGGTAGATTCCTGGAAAGGAGGAGTATACTATTTCTTCTTGCTCCAACTCAGGCTCAAATCTCCCACCTAAATTCTCATCCCCAGAAGAAGACACGTGGATGTCTGCCACCTTAAAAACTAGGTTTATATTTCTGGTTAGGTTCCAAAGTGGTAGAACTCAGGAGTTATAATCTATCCAACCTGGTGCCACCTTACCTTGCCTCCCTCCCTCCCGCAGAGATAACATTGTACAAAACTATATTTACAGGAAAAACAGTTAAAAATTAAGGGCGTGTACAAAAGTAGACAGAGCCAGAAATACCAATGCAGGGACGGCTCTGGGGAACAGGGCACATCGTGCTCCACTGGAACCTGGGGTGATGTATTACATATTAGGTGCGGAGAAGTGTAGCAAATCTCAGTGCCAATTTTAGGGGAAACCAGTCATTCTGGGGTGTAGGGGGGAAGGAAAGAGCTACTGGCTTTCATATTGCAAAGTCTTAATTATCCAGTCATACTTCTGCCATATGGCAGGAGCCAGGTGGTGGTGATGGTGGTGGGGGAAACAAAACACAGAGTCTCTGGCAAGCCCACAGGTAAAGGGGGGACTCAGAAGGCATAACGGGTCCGGATATCTTCAAGCTTCTTGGATACCTCGGGTGGGGTTCGGTCTAGTTCTTCAGAGACATTCTTTTGTTTATTGGGCTCCATGGAGTTGAACTGCTCACAGAGGTCTCCATCAATCACATTCTAAGACAGGGAGTACAGAAGGAAAAGGTTAGATGCTCCAAAAAAATGATGCAAACTAAAGCAGGAACTATAGGGAAAGCTTTTTATTCTCCCCCAGAATCCCATCTGTAGAGCCAAGAACACTATTCTAAGTTGAGCCTTAGTACTCAAAGTTCAGGTTGGCAGAAATGGTGAAGTTTTTTCTCTGGCTGTGGTCTGCCCTGAGGAAAAAGGACTCCGAATATTAAGTATCACTGACCACACCCCAGCACTGCTTTCATCAATCCACTCCCTTGCTGTTCC
Organism: Mirza zaza; assembly: GCA_008750895.1. Lineage (NCBI taxonomy): Eukaryota > Metazoa > Chordata > Mammalia > Primates > Cheirogaleidae > Mirza > Mirza zaza. The sequence continues at coordinate 4,390 of VSMD01120077.1, read as the reverse complement.
TTCCCTTGAAAATGCTTCAATTTTTAAGAGGTGGAGGCCCAGAGAAAAGACCAGACAAAATGGGCTGAGGATCTCCCTTCCCAACCCAGATTCCCTCAACCTACCTTAACAGGGAAATAATAGGAACGAAAGCTGAGGTGGTCCCGCCCACAGAGAGGGGGATGCTCAGATCTCAGATGCATTTCCACATGCTGGAAGAAGTCATGGTCCTAGTAATAGAAACAAAGAATCTGTCATTGAGAAAAAAAGTGATTTCAACTACTAGGCTATGGTTTCCACAAGCACAATGAATAGACAAGCCACTGATCTCTACCACCCAAACAGATGGTAAATGTTTATTTACTCTTCTGACGATCACAGGTTTTTCTGCTACAACAAGGACAGTTAAAACCCAAAGGGAGGTTTCATTGTACTTGTAGTGTAAGAGAGAATGCCATATGTAAAGAGTGGTACGTGAGGTTAGATTCCTGGTCACACCTTTGCTGGAATGAAACTTACCAAACTTGGCCAATACCAGAGTTGACACCATGAGGCAACAGGTGCCCCAACAGACATCATTCCATCTTTCCTAGTCTGTGGAATTCGGTTCTGGGACTTTAGACTCAGGCTAACCCTATAACCACATCACAGCTTAACCAAATCCTAATATAGTATAAAAACAAATGGCCTTTCCCAGGGAGGAAAATCAGAATTCCTATCACTCCAGGCACTTTTGTTACCTTACAATTTCCAGAACACTCCTAGTTACAAGTGAGGACAAATGGATTTGCCGTCTCTGGCAGATTCAGCACTAAGAAATAATCGCAGGAAAGCCAAGGCTAGAGCAATGTGTGAGCTCTGACCTCATGGGATGTGAATGGGACAAGGATGCCAATTCCTCCTGATAAGGTGGTATAGACAAGTGACTCGGAACCTCCAGGGATCAACGTGGTCTTCTGTAACGACAGCACTGTCTCCCCAACATGGTAGTTCATGATCACCTCTGCCTGCAAGTCAAAAACAGACTAGTAACTATGCATGCCCTTGGAAGCCTGTTCTGGACTCCCAAGAGCAAGCAGTGCCCAAAGGCACATTTCACCATCTATTAAAATCCAAAAATCGGCCAGGTGCGGTGGCTCACGCCTGTAATCCTAGCACTCTGGGAGGCCGAGGCAGGCGGATTGCTCGAGGTCAGGAGTTCAAAACCAGCCTGAGCAAGAGCGAGACCCCGTCTCTACTATAAAAAGAAAGAAATTAATTGGCCAACTAATATATATAGAAAAACTTAGCCGGGCATGGTGGCGCATGCCTGTAGTCCCAGCTACTTGGGAGGCTGAGGCATCAGGATTGCCTGAGCCCAAGAGTTTGAGGTTGCTGTGAGCTAGGCTGACGCCACGGCACTCACTCTAGCCTATGCAACAAAGTGAGACTCTGTCTCAAAAAAAAAATCCAAAAATCACTAAAATCTAACAATACTTAAAATTCTGTCACCATTTAAAGTTTAATGTCTCACAAACATGAAGTTAGATTTTCTCATAAATTATAACCTAAAACCTTAGTTTGCAATAAAAAAATAAAACCACAGACAACTATAAAAAAAACCCAAGAAAACAGCTATCACTAGGCTTGCCCCTCTAAAACACCTGTTTTCAAAAGTCCACAGATGCTCTATTAAATAGGGCACGGTGGCTCATGCCTATAATCCTAGTACTCTGAGAGGTTGAGGCGGGCAGACTGTTCGAGGTCAGGAGTTCGAAACCAGCCTGAGCAAGAACGAGACCCTCGTCTCTACCATAAATAGAAAGAAATTAATTGGCCAACTAATATATATACAAAAAATTAGCCAGGCATGGTGGCGCATGCCTGTAGTCCAAGCTACCTGGGAGGCTGAGGCAGGAGGATCGCTTGAGCCCAGGAGTTTGAGGTTGCTGTGAGCTAGGCTGACGCCACGGCACTCACTCTAGCCTGGGCAACAAAGCGAGACTCTGTCTCAAAAAAAATAAAATAAGATAAAAAAAATAAAGAAGTACATGGCTATAGCAGAGGAGTAATGTCCAGGACACATATCGGACAAAAGCTGGTCAGTATTGGGAATGAACCTTATAATTAACTTGTGTCTAAGGAACTCACTACTCTCCTAAAAGATTTTAATATGGACTCATAAAATGACTGAGAAATTTCTACTTCACAGATTCTCAAAAATGGGATAGTGATTTAGTCACCTGGTGTCAAACCCAGCATGCATCCATCTCAGGCTATGCATCATCAGCCTGGGGCTTTACAAGAAAGGACCATGCACGGGGGAACACCCGACATAGTCTGGGCACTGGGTGTAACTCAGTAAACACTGTTTCTTTAGGTAGGACAATAGGAAAGGTACTAAGCAGTGCCTTCCCCAGTCCCCTCTCTGCAATCTTACCTTCTGTGAAGCTCCATTGAGCAAGCCTCGGTCCCACAGGGCTTTGTTTCCTGTGGGATCCTCATCCACTTCATCATTGGTGTTAGGTGGGAGCCTCACCTACAAGGAAGCAACACAAATCACAGCGCTGGGTCCTGCACCTGCTCACCTAGGTCACCAAACAGCATGTCTGCCCCAGGTCCCTGCAAGCAAGCCTAGGTGCACTTAGGAAGAGGCCTGAGCCCAAGTCTCCTGACTGTTCTGGTGGGTAGGAGTGAGAAGGAGTGAAAAACTCAAGAAAATCAAAGCAGTGAGAAAAGAGTGAGAAAGTGTGTCAAAGGAGTGAGAAACTCAAGAAAACCAACCCCCGGGCAAGGGTTTAACCCAGCCAATAGCAAAAATAAAACCACAGAACAAAGACAAGAGAAGTCAGGTGGGGCTTAAAAAGACAAGCCAGGCCGTGCGTGGTGGCTCACGCCTGTAATCCTAGCTCTCTGGGAGGCCGAGGTGGGCGGATCATTTGAGCTCAGGAGTTCCAGACCAGCCTGAGCAAGAGCGAGACCCCATCTCTACTATAAACGGAAAGAAATTAATTGGCCAACTAATATATATAGAAAAAAATTAGCCAGGCATGGTGGCGCATGCCTGTAGTCCCACTTGCTTGGGAGGCTGAGGCAGCAGGATTGCTTGAGCCCAGGAGTTTGAGGTTGCTGTGAGCTAGGCCGACACCACGGCACTCACTCTAGCCTGGGCAATAAAGTGAGACTCTGTCTCAAAAAAAAAAAGACAAGCCAAAGTTATAGCATGACATGAAAGTAAGTATCAGCCATTAGCTCGAACTAAATCTATTATTAAGTCATGTTCCACAGGGACGAGGAAGGTAAACAAAGGGGGAAAATCAAGAAGGCTGGAAGAGTATATTTTTTATAAACAGTAAGCCTTAGTAGGATTGAATTTTATACCTATTTTTAGTTCCCATATTTGGGATCCTAATCCTGGGTCCTTGGCTTTACCCAAAATAATCAACAGCCCATCTTTCCCACACATCTCTGTAACCCAAGTGAACATCCGCTCACCACGCATATGTTGCCGAACTTGTCTGCCCCAGCCACAGTGTCGTAGTCGAGGAGGCTAGCTGTAGTGACCCATCGGGGGTAGGTGTCGTCGGCAAAGATGATAAGCTGGTTCTCATTGCGCTTGTAGCGAACCCAGATGAAACTTTCTTGGACGTCAGACACAATTACCCTGTGCCCAATAGTCTGGATCCCAGAGATATAATTGGCGATATGCTGGAAAAACAAGGACAGCAATGGGTGTAACTCTGGAGTTTAGAACGCACAGAAAGTGCAGCTTTCCCTGCCCATGACATACATGGGTCTGTGGAACTGCAGTGAATAATAGATTCCTAGGAGGTAGAAAAAAGAGCTTAAAAAAACAAGCAGGATACAAAGCTGGTTCTTGGTTTGAAGAAGTCAAGAAACAAGATCCTTCTACTCCAGCTCTTCTCAAGATTCAAGGGACTAATTCTAAAGCTGAAAATGGGGAAGTACAACACAACCCCAACAAAGACACACAATTTTAAAAATTAGCATCTACCACCACACCAATGCCTTCTCCTATTCCATTAGCTAGATCCTAGTCCCAATGTCAGCACATTTACCTTATTCTCACACTTCCGGAGTAACTTCTTCTTCCCCAAGTCATAGACACGCAAAAGCTTTCCCACACCAATCAAGACCCTCCCCTGGAATGGGGCAATGGCAGCGGGGACCTCTTCCACTGGAGTCTGTGAGAAGGAAAACAGGTGATGCAGCTATCAGAACACAGAGCCATAGACGAGTTCCACTCCCTCCACCCAGAAATGCCTTCTTCTACAAGACCTGTTAGGAAAACAGCCAGCAAGTGATAAACTACACATATAGCAGCATCCACAAAACAGGGTGTTTGGGTAAACAGGTCCCACATGTTCCACTTCACCCAGCGAGTGGACCAATGACACAAGAGAAAAGAAGT
>VSMD01120074.1:0-36112 GCA_008750895.1 Mirza zaza | reverse complement strand
GGGGGGGGGGGGGGGGGGGGGGGGGGGGGGGGGGGGGGGGGGGGGGGGGGCGGGGGGGGGGGGGGGCGGTGCCGCGCAGTGCTGGGCAGCGCTCTGGCGGGCGTCGGCCAGGCCTGCTGTTGCCAAGGGAGACAGCGTCCACCTGCAGGTGCTTACGTGGAGTTGGTGGAGAGTTTCCGCGCTGTCTAAAATCCTCACAACCGTGCAGCGCTGCACACGCCATGCCTTTCCTCAGCGTAGAGCCGGGTGAACCGTCTCTTTCGTACGAGTCGGACTGAGAAGCCCCCAGGCCAGGTGAGGGGTCGGCAGGTCACCGTCCCGCAGCCATCCACGGACAGGGCCCTGGTCTTCCTTGGCTCGTCTCAGTGCGTGTGGGCCATTGACAAATCCTATCCCCAAATCACTCCCGATGCCTTTCCTTCAAAAGCAGGAGGAGGAAGACGTCAAGGGGCATTCAAGGTATCACTGAAGCAGCAGTCAAGGGACGGGATACCACTGGATCTTCAGTATGACCTCCTTCTCTTCTTGGAAAACCAGACCTTCGGAGAGGCTTTCGTGGTCCGGGTTAGCGTCCTGTTCTCAGACGTCACCAGCTTCACGCGTGGGACGGTGGCAGTGAGCAGGCACGTGGACTGAAAGCTTTCCCCGTGGCTTCCAGTTCCGTATCTGCAGTTCTGGGGTGAGTGTTTTGAAACTTTGAATCTGAGGATTTGAACTTGTTTTGTAGTTTTCAAATCAGGACGGCGGCGTCACACTTCAGGGTGTGTGGAGAGAGACCATCCGCATCCTGTGCTCCACGCTGAGCCGCGTGGTCTTCACCTCAGGCCGACCCCAGGGTACCCGTGCAAGGACGAATCACAGTCATTCTGGAGAGGTGTTTCGCATGGTGCCTGCATGCAGTAAGCACCTAATAAATGTCACCATCATTATCTTTCCTCATTGTCTAAAGACAGCAGTGGGTGGGGACATTGGCCTCATCCTCCAGAAAAGAAATTTGCTGTCACAGTGATTAACAGCAAAACAAGAGAGCCTGGTGCACTGCCAACACTTTCCCTGCAGTTGCCAATTTTTTTTTTCTGGGAATAGAAGCAGAAAGAATAGGGGAAAATGTCATTTGGCAGATAACCTTCCCTCCTCCAGTTTTGTTTTATTATTATTTTCCTTCAGGCATCACATCAAAAAATGGGAAAAAAATTATTTTCTAAGACTTCTTGGCTCAAAAAATTAAAACCACATTTCTCAGTCTGTGGCCCCTGACTTCTCCAAGCAGATGGTGTTGGCAGCGCTCCCTCCCTCCGCACCGGCTCGCGCACTCTCCTCCCTCTGACCACCCCCTGTGCCAGCCCCGGGCAGCAGTGCCCAGGGCCGGGGCGGCCGGGGCTAGATTCATTGAGGCTCCAATAAAATACCACAGTCACAGTGGCCTCTTTAAAGAAATGTGTTCTGCAAATCATTTTAAAGCAGATTGCAGAAAAGGAGTTCTAATGAGTTACGTGTCAACTAAAATGTAATCACTTTGAAGTTTAAGAAACACACATAATTCTACTATTCAACCCTCACAGTGACAATATAAGGAAACACTCGTTGCTCTCACTTAAATGTAGAGACCAGGGCTTAGAGAAGTTGAGTGACTTGCCCAAAGACACAGAGCAGCAAGCTACAGGGTGAAAACTGCAAACAGCTGATCTAAGTCTCTAGTCTTCCAGGATCCCAGAACTCTGCTAGGAAGGATCTCAGCTGCGTCACCCCAACTCCAGCTTCCCACTACGGCTTTCTTAATATTGCAAGAAAATGTCATTATCCTGCATGAAACTGCAAAGGGGGTGGGGAGAGGGCAGAGGAACACCATGGTGTCTGTTGTCTCTACCAAGGAAGTGTCTGATACTCCCTCAAACTATGAGAAAGGATCCAGCTCTTTATCATAAATTACCTAGAAGGGCTAGCACAGGATTTACATAATACAACGTGCAGAAAAGCTTTACCAAAACCTTCTTAAGATAACTCTTTTCCTCCCCATGGTTTCACATTCAAATAGCTGCTGAACAACTCTCCCATCTTTGTAGAGCCCTGTGTCTGCCCTGTGCCCTTCCCTGGCTGAAGCACCCTGGGCTTCCACCTGTGAGTCCCCCACCAGGCACAGCTGCCTCCTGCTTTGGAACTGGAGTGAGCCTTCCAGTATCTTACCCGTGGGGCTGGTGGGTCCCTTAAAGAAGGGGGAGAGGTGAGAGGAGCGTCATGAAAGAAGAAGTATGATTGGTCTCAGAAAAAAACATGGAATTGCAAGAAGAAACTAGAAAGGGGGTAAGGCACCAGAAAAGACTTAGGGCTTCCAGAAGGACCTAATCCCTAACTGAGATCAGTGAGCCAAGACGTGGCAAGGCAAGGCGGGGATGAGGGCTGCAGAGAGCTGACCCATGCGGTCGAGAAGGGAGCAAGCACCATGCACCTGGGAAGATGCGTGGAGAAGGTGCGAGAGGGGGCGGTCCTCAACCGTCCCTCAACGCCTGATGTCTGATTGGTGAAAAGAGGTGGATCTTACTTAGTAACGCATTTGGGTTTTGAAGGACAGGGTACTGGGCATGGGAGGCTGCTCAGCACCCTGGACCGACCCTTTCCTTTGGGGAGTGTGGAAGGACCACTGGATTCGGGAAGCCGCTGCACCACGGCTGTCTCTCACGTTTAGCTTGGCCACTCTAACATCTCAATCCTCAGTGACGTGAGAAACAGAAGAAAAACTCTAGAAGGCAAACCACATATTTGTGGATTTTTAACGTTTTGATAGTTTGGCTGTTGTACAGACTTTTATTAAACCCAGACCAACACACACACACAAGCACACAAATAGCTCCAAAAATAGTTTTTCTAAGCATCAAAAGACATTTAGGCCTGCACCCTCTGGCCCCTGGGTGTCCTGGCTGTGAGAGGGGGAGGAGGAGGGGTGGCTGAAATTTCGCTGTTCACTGAAGATAACAACTCTGCCCTATGGACCTCGTGTGTTGGGCAGTGAGGTCTCTGCCCTGGAGTCACTCTGGACAAGAGAATCCTGGTGGCCACTCTGCTTTTGGTGGCTTCTGTGGGAATTCAATAGGTTTAACATTTCCTGGCTTGATGAATTAAGAGTGGTGGGGTTTGGCACTATAGCATAATCCCTCTATTTGCCAGATTTCTACACAGCACACAGTAACACTCAGTGCATGCTTACCGAGTGACTGACAGGATGAACCACCAATGAGTGAATGGATGAATGGATGAAGGATGACAGGGCACCTGGATTCCAGCGTGGTTTCTGTGCTGAGACATGGGCTGCGGCCACAGGCTTCCCAGTCCCCCAAGAGTGGCATAATCACGTCAGCGCCGTTGCAAAGAGAGATTGGCCCATGGGCTCTGCCTGGTGAGGAGCCCCCACCCAGCAGCGACGGTGCTCACCCTCTGTCCATGCCAACAGCAGAACTTCCTGGGGAGGGGCACCGTGAGCTGCGGAGAGGACCGGCCTGGGGAACTCGATGGGGACCTTCTGCCCAGATCTGTAGCTTGCTGGGCAGCACTAGGAAGGAGCATATTTTCATGCAAAGGTAAGTATTTAGGCCACCGCTGGGCCCCTGCCATGCCTTCACGGATTCAGCAACAAGGACTCCAGAACAGCTGCAGCTCCTCAGTCTCTGTCGTCTCTCACTGAGCCTTTCTGTGTCTATCTATGGCAGAATTCCTTGATCTGACGCTTGGATTTGTCAAGAAGTAACATAAATTATATGTTTTAAGTAATTAACAATGAATATATTAGGAAAAATCCACCCCCAGTAAATGAAAGCCCCAGCTGCCAATAACTAAAACTGCCCCACTATAATCTGTTATTAATTAAAACGATAAAAAAATTAAAATCTTTTGATAAATTTATTAATGTGCAAAGTTTGACCCAGGAAATACAGACTTTGTCGAAATAGCCACAACTGAAAATTGGCAGTGGACTCTGCTCTGCCTGGGAGTGACCATGGGGGATGAGGGGCCCAGCTGCAGCCAGTCCTTGCTGTTTTCTGGTGGCTCCGAATTCATGAGCCTTGGTTCCCCAAAGCCTCATCTCCTTGTGGAAAGTGAGGTGGGAACAACAGCCTAAGAGAGGCCTTGGGCAGGGCTGAGGGCCTGGGCGGGGAGCGGGCAGGGAGCGCCAGGAGGCGGCAAGGCAGGTGGCGCTGGCAGGAAGGGCATGAGAGCCGCTCTGGAAGGTTAGGGAAACCACGGCTGGCAGAGCAGGGTCTTTTGGGAAAGGACCTTACTGGTTGAGGACATTCAGGCAATATGATGCAGGGTGATTTGAATATAAGCATTTTAACCTGCATTCAACAAACCAAATGAGTCATGAAGATATGGTGCACACATCAATTTTTGTCCCTAGACAATCTGTTGGCTTAGAACTTCTGCTCTGGGGCATTTGTGAATTTGTGAAATGTAACAGGCTCTGCTTTACTGTGTCTTCTTTTGAGTGTTCCTGATCATTACTGAAAGTAAATATCTGTTCATACGTGGTTTTGGCCAGAAGTGACTCCTCTTCTGGGAAGAGCCCATTCCTGACTCTTCCTCTTTCAAAACAAGTACGGTTACGTGGACATGTTTTTGTAGGTTCGAGGAGTCCCTCAACATTGTCTGTGCTGCTCCTTTCTCAGCTGTGTGTGTTACAGGCACTGTCGCCTGCTCCTGACTACTCCACTTGCCGTGTCTCGTCCTTTGATGAACAAAAGCTTGCATTTTTAGTATAGTCAAATTTCAATCATTTTTTGTGTAATAATATGTTTTGGTTCTTGTTTAAAATTTTTTTCACTCCAATATCTAGAAATTATTCAACTGTATTTCCTACCAAAACTTTCTATTTGTTCTCTATATATTTAAATTATTAATCAATCAGAAATATATTTTTGAATAGAAAAGTGATATGAGGTCAGAATACAGTTTTACCTTTGTCTGTCTGGATAACCATGTCTGAACTTCCTTTCTCTCTGCATGTCCTGGCATGCTGCCCCTCATGTGCACACAGCTCTTGCTGAGCTCTTTATTTCTTCTTTTTTATAATATATTTTGGGGTACCACACTGTCTTAATTATTATGGACTCAATAATGGGTTAGAAAGTTTTCCTCTCTCTTGTTCTCCTTTTGAAATATTCTGGTGACTCTTGGAAATTTGTTCTTTCACATAAATTTCAGGATCAATTTATCAAGTTTTAAGAATAATCTTATTGGGATTGGGATTGGAGTTACTGTGAACCTATAGATTAATTTTTAGATAATCGATGTCATAAAGGTCTGTTTCATGCAAATATTTTCTCCCATTCTGTAGGCTGTCTATTTGCTCTAATGGTAGTTTCCTTGGCTATGGAGAAGCTTTTTAATTTGATCAGGTCTCATTTATGTATTTTTGTTGCTGCTATGATTGCTTTGGGGTCTTCTTCATAAATTCTTTGCATAGGCCGATATCTATGAGAGTTTCCCCAACATTTTCTTGTAGAATTCTTAAGGTTTCATGCCTTAGGTTTAAGTCTGTTATTCATTGTGAGTTGATTTTTGTGAGAGGTGAACAAGTACCACATATACTCGCCATCAAATTGGTACTAACTCATCAACAGTAAGGTGTGCACATGGTAGTAGTACTCACTGGGTGCCGGTAAGGGGGGAGAGGGATGGTGGGGGTTGGTAAACTCACAACTAATGGATGTGGAGTGCACTGTATGGGGGAAGGGCACACTTGTAGCCCTGGTTTGGGCGAGGCTAAGGCATTATGTGTAACCAAAACGTTTGTACCGCCATAATATTCTGAAATTTAAAAAAAGATCTGTTTCATTTTTATGATCACAGCATATTTATCTGGTTACTGGTGCCATCTATAGTGTCTCTTAGTGCCATTTAGAGTCTTCCTGTAGAAGATTACCCTTCTTATTAGAATTACTATTAGGTTCTGCTACTCTTTAATTTGTCAAATTAAGTGGCATTGTCTTTTAAACTGTACTTTTTATTATTTGTTGATGGTTAACAGATATTTAAAATTTAAATAGTAATGAATTAGGATAAAATTAATGAATAAAATAATTTTGCCTATTGTTTCCAATTTATTTATAGGATCTCTTGACTTTTCTATGTAAAGGATCACATCAGCTGGAAATAATCTTCCTAATCATTTTGTGGTTAATTATTATTAATATATCTCAATAGCATTATAATATGTTAAGTAGTTATTATGCTATTGAGAAAATCCAATACAATGTCGAGTAGAATTAGGAAAATGGGAATACTTCTAATGTTTTCTCATTTGGTCTGACATTTGCTAGAGTATTTTTTTTCAAGGATACCTTTTACCAGATTGTAAAATGCCCTAATACTCCTCATTTACTAAAGTTTATAATCATGAAAGTATGTTGAATACTGTTTTAGGATTTTTCTCAATCTATTGAAATGATTCTATGACTTTTAATCCATTAATATGATGAAATATGTGTTTTATACACAAGTGGTATAAAGCCAGGTTTATCATGATGATCTTTTTATGAGGTTTGATTTAATTTGCTGATTTTTATATAATTGTATATTAACACAACTAATATACAGTTATTTAATCCATATTAATGAGCAAAGCAGTATTATAACTTTCCTTTTTCCAACTGTCAGTGTTTGGTTTGGGTATCAAGGTTATTATGCTAGCCTTAAAAAATGATCTGAGAAGAATTCCCCCTGCCATTTGTTGAAATATTTGTAAAAGATTGAAATTATTTATACCTGAAAAGATTGGTAGAACTTACTACTAAAATTATTTCAGTCTGATTTTTTATCTTCAAAGATTTATAACTTTCACTTCAATTTTGTTATTCTTTATTTCTTCTGGTTGCAGTTTAGTAAGTTATATTTTTATTACTTTTTCCAATGTGTTAATGTTTTAAAAAGTATTGACATCTGCTTGTTATCTTTTAAATCACTTTTTAAAGATTATTTATGCCCTCTTTTACATTGAAAGTATTATTTGTTTTGCATTTCTTCTTTTTTTCTTGACCAATCTTGCTATTACAAAAATAAAAACTATTTTCATTTTTTTGTTTATTTTATCATAAAACAACTCTTGGCACATTCATCTTCTCTATAGTTTCTTTTGGATTATTCTGTTGTTCTTTCCCTAATTTTGTAATTGAATTCAGAGAATTTCAGTCTTTTTTGTTTTCTTCTATAGGTATTTAAAGTTATAAATTCTTCTCATAGCACTATTCTTGTTACACGTCTAAATGTTGATACATAGTGTAATTATCATTACATAATTCTAGGAATTTCAGATTTCTATTATAATTTATTATGTAAATCATGAGTTATTAGTTTTTTTTAAGTTTCAAGACATGCAAGGTTTCTAAATTTAGATAACTTTCTTTTAACTGCAACTTAATTATTATGTTCACCAAGTATAAAATCTGTGATACATATGCTGTGGATTTTATTGAAAATTGCTTTGTAAAATAGTGCTGATGAAATTTTATAATGTTTCTTATGGGCTTGAGAATAATGTATATTCTGTGAGTATTGGATATAAATTCAATTGAGTTGTTTTATCTTTAATATCTTGCTGATTTTTTTGTCTGCTTGACATGTTTATAATGAAGAGAAATATTTCAAAGCTAATATTATTGATGACTTTTCAAATCTCTCTGGAATTCTATCAATGCCTGTCTTTCATATTTTGAGAGTGTTACACTAGGTGTAGACATTTTTAAAATTCTTATATCATCCTGGTACTTGAATGTTTTATAACTGTGTAGTGATTCTTGATGCCCAGTAGTTATTTATTATTTAAAGCCCATTTTTCTGCACAAGTTTTCTTTTGGTTAGAATTTTTCTGACATATCTTTTTATATCTTTTGTGCGGAAAATGTTTAATCCAGAAAGTAAAAACTTTCCTAGGCACTTCTGAGGATGCAATTTTGGTACAGAGAATCGGCTGCAAGCATGGCAGCGGACACAGAGTAGCAGAAGGAGGAAAGCAGTTAAGCTCATGTAGAAGCTGGGGAGGGCGTCGCCAACCTTGAAGCAGGAGAGGCAAATGCAGTCCGTGTTTCCCAGAGCCCAGGTTGGCTGTGCCTTTGGCACCACGGCTGTGGGAACCTGCGTGAGCAGGAAGCGGCTTCTGCACTCCCTGTCTGCCTGATCTCCACCACCCAGGGCCATTGTTCCTGTGATTTCCTTTTTATATGGTTTGATTGCATCCTACGTGTTCCTTAAAGTTATATTTCGTGTTTACATTTTTTAACTTTATAAAAATGGTATGATGTTGTATATAACCCTCTGGGCGTATTTTTAAATTTAATTGTATATAACTAGCTTTATTCATATTACAGCATGTCTCTCCATTTGTTTACGTTTCATTGTGTAAACATACCAGAGTTTATTCGTGCACTCCCCTGTTGATAAGCATTTCGATTGTTTTTGGAATTTCCATAAATAGTACTGCTGTGAACCTTCTTGTGTGAAAGTTTTGCTTAATGATATCCAAAAATGGAATTGTGGGTGAGAACGTATGTGAATATTTAGTTCTGTAAGTTAATGAGGAATTGTTTTCCACAGTGGTTTCACAGATTTACATGGCATTAATGCAGAAGAGGCTCTATGGAACCATACCCTATTCAGACTTTTTAATAATTTTATATAGGATGAAGGTAAAATAGTACTTCATTATACGCATGATTTTTTTCCTTGATCATTTCATACTGAAATATGCTGAATATATAGAAGAATTGAACAACACAAATAGCTATTGATCTAAAGGATACATTGCACCCCAAAATTGGAGAACTCATATTCCTTTCAAGAACATAAGAATAATTTTAAAAATTGACTATGTGCCAGACCATTAAAGAAATTCTCAAAAAATTTTAAAAGATTGTTAGTACTTAAAATACATGTTGTAATTACAATAAAATTAGTTTAAAGGTCAATGCAAAAGGATAATCAAAAAACTCCATGTATTTGAAGAGAGTAAACCTATCTTTAAAAAATGAGAGTGAAAGAAGAAATCATATGGAATACCATAAAATATTTAGGAAATATTAGTGCACAGATAGTATAATATAGAGAAAATTTATATCCTTAAATCTATTAGGAAAAAGCTTGAGAAGTAAGTGAGCTAAGAAGTTAGCACAATAAAAGGTAACCAAAGAGGGGAATAACATTTCTAGGAAGAGCCAGCTAGCTCATGGATGAACCACACTGAGATTAATTTATAAAGATGAAAACATATAAAGCATGTATTTGAAATCATCATTAAGATGATCAGACCTTTGCCTAGCTGTCTAAAAAAGCAAAAGCAATTCTTTCTAGATGACAATAATAGTATTTAGAGCTTTGAATCATTTCTAGAGTCTTCAAACACAAAGCCAAATACTAAGCCTAAAGTACTGAGGCTTACAAAAAAAGACAACAGTAGACAAAAAATAAAAAGAAAATAAATGAGAAAATAGAATGATAGCCAGACGTAGCAGATGCAAATTTCAGAGTTATACATATAAAACTAAAAATAAATGTGACTAATATAATCAAGGAATTAATGACAACATGAAGAACTGAAAACTACAAAAAGTTACTTTTGAAATTCGAGAAATATAAAATACAATATGCAAAATTATAGACTCAAGTAATGGATTTAACAGCCCTTTAGAAATAGACAGTTAACTGGAAGGTAATTCAGAAAAAATATACACATCGAAACATGATAGATCTAATCATCTATCTGAAAGGTATAATCCAAAGAAAAAGCATAAAAGAAATATAGGACAAAGGTATAAATGAACACATATGCAACTGAGGGCCAGAAAAATAGAAGAAAGAATGTGGTAGAATAACTTTATTTGAAAAATATTGACCAAGAATATTCTAAAACTAATGAAAGGCATTAAGTAAAAGATTGAAGAATTACTAAGTGCACAAATAATGGTAAATACAAACAAAGCCACTGCTAGGCACATCACAGTAATGCTATTAAAATATTATAACTAATAGAATATTTTAAAATAAGCTCACAGTGGGAAAACGTATTACCCACAGAGGAACAGCAATAAGATCAAAACAGGGTTTCTCAACAAAGACTAAAGAAGCCGGAAGACAATAGAATATATTTGAGGATAAAGAAAATAACTACCTGCCTAGAATTTTCTCCTCATCAGCCACAACCTTCAAAACTGAAGGTTAAAAAAGACATTATCAGAAAACAAAACTGAAAACAGTTAGTTACAGCAGACGTAGACACACACTAAAAGGAACACTGAAGAGAGTTATTTGGGAAGAAATAAAATGACCATAGATGAAGATACAGAAATGCAGGAGAAAAGGGAGTGTAAAGAAATTGTAATGTTTATAAATTACTGGTGAATATATAAATTAATATAATGCCCTATGGAAATTAAACTACATTTAAACAATACAATACACAAGAATAATACGAGAGGTAGCAGGAAGGCGAGTACAGTTCGAGGGCTCTGAGAGTCTTGCTCTGTGATTTCCTGGTAAGTAGTATAAAAGTACTAAGTGATCTCAGACTCTAATGATTCATGTTTTAATCTCTAGGAAACAAACACTAAAGCCATTTTTTTTAAAAAAATACAGAACTGACAAGCTAATGAAGGGGAAACAAGATAATAAAATAATACTTGATCAAAAGGAGCAGGAGGGAGAGAGAACAATAAAGGGCGTAGCGACAGTTAACAGAATAGAGAGATTAGAAGACAAATATTAAAAGAACAAGCTTTACTACACATTTGGCAATAATTGAATTAAATGTAAATTGACTAAAAACCATAATTAAAAGCGAAGATTGCCAGACTAGGGAAAAATAATATCCAAGGATACATTGCTTCAAAAACACTAATCAAAAGAGAGGGGTCTGTCAGATAATGTAGACTTTAAGGCAAGCGCAATTACTCAGATAGTACACATAAAATGATTTTAAGATGTTTACCAAGGCCGGGCGCGGTGGCTCACGCCTGTAATCCTAGCACTCTGGGAGGCCGAGGTGGGTGGATTGCTCGAGGTTAGGAGTTCAAGACCAGCCTGAGCAAGAGTGAGACCCCATCTCTACTATAAATAGAAAGAAATTAATTGGCCAACTAATATATACAGAAAAAATTAGCCAGGCATGGTGGCGCATGCCTGTAGTCCCAGCTACTCGGGAGGCTGAGGCAGGAGGATCGCTTGAGCCCAGGAGTTTGAGGTTGCTGTGAGCTAGGCTGATGCCATGGCACTCACTCTAGCCTGGGCAACAAAGCGAGGCTCTGTCCCCCCCAAAATAATGTTTACCAAGTAAAAAGATATAAAAATTCCAAACACTTATGCATCCAATTGCATAGCCTCAAAATATATAAACTAAAGTTAACTGAACTAAAAAAAGCAATAGACAAATCAAGCAATATAGTAAGAGATTTTAATATACAGTTGACCCTTGAACAACACAGGTTTGAACTGAGCAAGTCCATTTACATACAAATGTTTTCCAATAATATATTGGAAAAATGTTTGGAGATTTGCAACAATTTAAAAAAAATTGCAGACAAACCACATAGCCTAAAAATACCAAAAAATTAAGAAAAGTTCGGTATGTCATGGATGCATAAAATATTTGTAGTTACTAATTTTATCATTTATTACCAAAAATTATATATGAATCTGTTATGAAAAATTAAAATTTATCAAAACTTATGCATATAAACACTATATATGGCACCATTTGCAGACAAGAGAAATGTACCTAAATGTGAAGATGCAGTATTAAATCATAATTACATAAAATTAACTGTAGTACATACTGTACTACTATAATATATTTGCAGTTACCTCCTATTGCTATTTCAGTGAGCTTAAGTGTTATAAGTATCTGCTTAAAACACCATGAGACACTAATCATCTCCATGTGAGCAGTTCCTCTCTCCAGTAAATTGGGTATCAGTAAAAAGTGATCTCTCATAGTTGCTGCATATTTTTCATTGTGTTTAGTGCAACACCATAAACCATAAATAAGACCACAGAACTCATACAAAGTGCCACTACTGATGCTGGAAGTGCTCCCATGAAGCAGGGAAACTTGATGACATCACAGGAAAAAGTTAAATTGCTTGGTATATACTGTAGATTGAGGTCTGCAGCTGTGGTTGTCCACCATTTCAAGATAATGAATCCAGCCTAAGGACAACTGTAAAAAAACAAAAGGAAATTTGTGAAGCCATTGCTGCAACTACTGCAGTAGAGATAACTCTTTTCTGAGAATTTGTTTAACGGTCTGGCAGCTTTTATGTAGGTGCAGGATTGCTGAAAGAAAGGCACATCTATAGACTCTAATATTTGAGAAAAAGTGATATCCTTATATGACAACTTAAAGCAAAAGGCAGGTGAAGGATCTAAAGCTGGAGAATTGAATGCCAGCAAAAGATGTTTTTTCAGAAAATCGTTCGGCTTAAAAATTGTCAAGTTAACAGAAGAAGCAGCTTCTGCTGACCAAGAGGCCCAGATGAGTTCCCAGACACCATGAAGAAAATCATTGAAATGCAGCTGGATTTACGAGCAGAACTGCTTTTATATATGAAGCTGCTCATCCCAAGTCTTGAAGGGAAAAGATAAACACCAGCTGCCAGACTGAACAAGAAGACTTGGACAAGAATCCTGTTTCAGAATTGGTGCATCAATGCTTTGTCCCTGAAGTCAGGAAGTACCTTGCCAGTAAGGGATTGCCATTTAAAGTTCTTTTGATGTTGGAAATGCCCCTGGCCACTCAGGACCCCATGAGTTCAACACTGGAGGGGTCCAAGTGGTCTACTTGCCCCCAAACAAGACGTCTCTAATTGAGCCTCCAGATCAGAGTCAAAAGGCCCTCTAAGGCTCATTACACAACGTGCTCTATAGAAAGGACTGGCAACACTACGGAAGAGAACTCCAATAGAGAGAACATCACGACAGTCTGGAAGGACACCACCATTCAAGATGCCATTGTTGTTATAGAAAAAGCTGTGAAAACCCCCAAGCCCCAAACAATAAATTCCTGCTAGAGAAAACTGTGTCCAGATGTGCATATAACTTCACAGGATTTGTGACAGAGCCAATCAAGGAAATCATTCGGATATGCAAAAAGGGCAGGGGCTGAAGCGTTTCAAGATATGGATCTTGGAGAAATTCAAGAGCTAATAGATACCACACCAGAGGAATTAAAAAAAGACAACTTAATGGAGATGAGTGCTTCAAAATCAGCGCTAGGTAATGAGGAAGAAGACATAGAAGCAGTGCCAGAAAACAAATTGACATGAGGGGATCTGGCAGAAGGGTTCCAATTATTCAAAACTGCTTTTGACTTCTTTTATGACATGGACCCTTTGTGATACATGCGCTGCAACTAAAGAAAATGGTGGAAGAAGGAATGGTGCTACATAAAAACTGTTTTTTTTTTTTTGCTCAGGTGGTGGTGGGAGTGAATTAAAACATTTTTGAAGAAATGAAAAAGCAAAAAGCTCAGACAGAAACTGCCATGCATTTCCAAAAGTGATGCTGAGAGTACCTGCCCCTCCTGCCTCACCTTCCATTTCATCTGCCTCTTTAGCCTCTGCCATGTCTGAGACGGCGAGACCAAGCCCCTCCTCCTCTTCCTCAGCCTACTCGCTGTGGAGACAGTGAGGACACAGACCTTTATGAAGATCCATGTCCGCTTAAGGAATAGTAAATATATTTTCTCTTCCTTATGATTTTCTTAACAACATTTTCTCTTTGCTAGCTTATCTTATTGTAAGAACACAGTATATAATACATATAACATACAAAATATGTGTTAATTAACTACTTATGTTATCAGTGAGGCATCTGGTCCACAGTAGGCTATTAGGAATTAATTAGGTTTGGGAGAGTCAAAATTCTATGTGGATTTTCAACAGCTCAGGGAGGCTGGTGTACTTAACCCCATATTGTTCAAGGGTCAGCTGTATGTCTTTTAGAAACTAACAGAAAAAAAAAAAGATAAATTTCAGCTAAAAATAGTACATAAACAAATGATTATCCACCATGACCAAATTAAAGTGTGTACAACACTGTACCCAGCACATACAGAATGCAAATTATTTCAAGGGTACATGGGACTTTCTGAAAAATTGACCATATGCTGAGTCATAAAGCAAGATTTAACAAATTTCAAAGTGAAATCATACAGACCACAGTGGGTTTAGGCAACATATCAACAACAAAAGGACAACTAAAAAATCCTTAAGTGTTTGAAATTTAAGCAATACATTTTTAATTAACTCATGTGTCAAGGGAAGAATAATGAGATGAATTAGAAAACATTTAATTTGACAATAAAGGAACACTATTGTAAAACTTACTGCATTCAAATAAAGCAATATAAAGCATTCATTTAAAAGGTAGGGTTATAAACTAAAAATTAACAATGTAAGAAAAAATATCATGAAGTTGGGAAAAAAAACTCTGCAAAATAAATACAATTAAAGGAAAAGGAAGAAAATAAAATAGATAATATCAGGAACAAACTAATTATAAAACAAATATAGAGAGAATCAACCAAGTCAAAATTTAGTTATTTAAAAAAAATAGGATTAATAGCCATATGAAAATTTTGATTATGAAAAAGAAATTAGGCACAAATTTCTATCATTAAGAATGAAAAGTTGGATACTATTATAATTCATATGATGTTAAAAATAAGACACTATTATGAAAATGTTATTCCAATAAATTTGAAAATTTATTATATAGATAAAACAGATAAGTTACTATAATACAAACAAATAAACAAAACAGATAAAAAAGTAACAAGCATAAATAGGAAATATGAATGGTACAACATTTGTGAAGACATTGACTCTATAAGAAAATTCTAGGCTCAGATGGTTTCAAAATAGAATTCTCTCAGCCACTAAAAGGGAGCAAAACATTTATCTTCTAGAAATATTAACATGCTCCTACCTACTATATGTGAAAGTTCCAGTTGACCTGTGTCTTTGACAGTACTTGGTATTGTCAGTCTTTTTAAGTTTTAAGTGTTCAGGTATGTGTGCAGAGGCATCTCATTTTATGTTATTATTTTGAATTTCCCTAATGTCTAATGATATCAAGCATCTCAATGCTTTTTTACCACCAGCATCTATTCTACACAAATCTTTTCTCCATTTTTAATTGAACTGTTTGTCTTACTGAATTCTAAGAGTTTTTTGTGTAATCTGGTTACAAATCCTTCACCATATGTGTGCTTTGAAAATATTTTCTCCTAGGGCATTGTTTGTTATTTTTCATTTTCTTAACAACATTTTTTAAAGAGCCAAGTTGTACGACTCACATAATAAGATTTCGAGACTTACTGTAAAGCTACAATAGTCTAGAAAATGTGGAATTAGATGAACAAAGAGATCAATGAAACAGAATACACCATCAGCTGATTTGCAACAAAAATTAAGTAATTAGTTGAGAAATGATAGTATTTTCAATAAATGATGCCACAACAAATGGCCAGCTTCGTGAAACAAAACAAAATCCTTAATTCTTACGTTTTACTGCATGTAGAAATCAATTTCTAATGAATTATAGATTTAAAACCTAAAACTGCAAAATTCTACAATAAAATGTAGGAGAAAATCTATCTTGGGTAAAGCAAAAATTTCTTAGATAGAACACTA
The DNA here is from genome assembly GCA_008750895.1 of Mirza zaza. Taxonomy (NCBI): domain Eukaryota; kingdom Metazoa; phylum Chordata; class Mammalia; order Primates; family Cheirogaleidae; genus Mirza; species Mirza zaza. The sequence goes on along the minus strand of VSMD01120074.1, from coordinate 20,444 downwards.
AAGCACAGAACAAAAGAAAAGTATGATAAATTAGGTTTCATTAAAATTAAACTCTCTGCTTAATGACTTTTAACCTTCAAAGCACCATATACAATAGAGAAATACCATTATCTCTATTTTACAGATGAAGAAATTGTAATACAAAGACGTTTAGGTCACAAAGCTGGGAAGCAGTAAAGCAAGTGATCAAATTTAGGTGTTGGCTTCCAAGTGCAGGCTTTTGTCTCCCCATAAACGAAGTTTATCTAGTGTAATCTAAACGCAAACATAAATAACTTGTGTTAGCTGTGCCACGATTCTGTTAAAGACAATTGAAAACTGGATGTGTGTTTATACATGCAGGATCTTTATCTCTTGTATATCTACATAGACAGATATATGGGCAGCTATTTAATTCCACAGGCATTTGGCGTAACCAGCATGAAACCACCACAAAATAGACTTTTCCCAACTAATCTCCAAATTGATCTGATAGGAAACAGCCATTGCCAACTGATCTGTGACTTCCAAGGAGGACAAAACCTGACATTAGCAAGGGCTCGGTGTTGCACTTTGCCAAGGGCTTTGGTGATCACACTGAAAGAACTCAGTTCCCTTATTCACTCACGACTCCCTTATATAACATCTGTTCTCAGATATCAACACACAGGATCACCTGTTACATGTACATACCTTCTCCACAAGCTGCTCTCTGCTCCACTTGCAGATCCTGAGTTTTGCCTGATCCATGTTTTGCCTGATCCTGAGAGCAATATCTGATAAAATCCCTCCAACAAAGATCACCATGAAGTAGACTGGAAACCATTCCAAAATCCAAAAGGCAGGTTTATGTCAAATTGCCCACCGAGCACTGAATTGATGGGGCCCAAAGCCAGCGTGCAAGTGCTCAGGGAGTTGAAAACAAGAATAGAAATGCACAGTAGAAATCATCTATCCTTGACAAGGAGATTGGGTCTCTTCTATGCATTTTTCCATTTTTTTTTACAAATTAATTTTTTGAAGCAGAAATGTTCAATGTACATTACAAATCAACTAGCTGATGAACAAAAAAAAACCTTACCTGTCTCCAATGCAAATATATGTCAAGCAATACACCTTCTTACTATTTCAGGCCAAATTTCCTATTTAATTTCTATGATCAAAGAAGAAAATATCAGGTGCAGTCTACTAACAGACAGATTCCCTAATTTAATTGTTATATTAAGATAACAACCATTAGAATGATCATTTTAACTCAAAATTCTATTTGGTACTGCATCCAGCACAATTAGTGTCTCCTTTATTACAAAAATTAAACCAAATCAACCACACAGCAGCACTTCCTCTCACCTTGGCGTGGTTCAGATCAGGGGTCTGCTCTGGGGTCAGCTGGGAAGAGCAGGGAGCAGAGTCACCGTCAACAGACAAGGTCCCAGGGTGCCATGACCCTGCTAGACAGGGACAACTTGCCTCCTGCTTAAAGCGGTCGATTCGCTAGGGCTCTACTAAATCTCACTGCCCACCCTGCACCCCCGCCCCTCTCTCCAAACCCTTCGGGCTCCATGTGGAGAGTGGGATGGCAGACAGACTCCTTAGTGTGGCATGTGAAGCCGTTCCTAGGGCCTGGCAACCACATCACTGACAATTTTGTGCCTCACTTCTTTGCCCGCAGCCCTCCTGTGCCTAAACTTCTGGTGAATCCTGGACATGCCTTTTTCTTTTGCATCATCAGCCTTTTGAATATACTTTTCCCCTGAATGAACCTGCCTTGGGAAACACCTATTCATCTTTTTAGAGATGAAATAACCATCACCTTCTCTAGAAAGACTTCCCAGATTCTCTCTACCACACCCTTATCCAGAACCAAACCAAGTTTCTTTCCTTGGGGCATCCCGAACTGTATTTGTTGGCTTTCCTGTGGTGCTGCATTACACTGTGTTATAAGAGTTGGGATTTAATCTGTTCATCTATGCATTTCCAAGTCCTTGGAAATTAGTAGACAAAAGTGAACAAATAATCAAATCAACCAATCAATTAATGCATTTAGGCTTGGCACCAAGGTTTCCATGCTTCCTTTTGTTTATGCCCCAATCTTACTACCCTAAGTAGAACTTGTGTTACTTGTAGTTTGTAGAGTTTCCGTTTGTAATTCATGCTTCCATGCCTTGTAATAAAATGTAGCCACATATTGAAATAATTTAACTAAGAATAAAAACTGAAATCAGAAACATTTTCAAAGAAAGAGATAATTTTAATAGCTCAAACTTTATAGGGCTGTCTACATGTCAGGCACTATGGTAAACACTTAACCTGGATTATTTCATTAAATCTTATAAGAACACCACGATGTGGGTACAATTATTATCCCAATTTTACAGATGAGAAACCTGAGCCGCACAGAAATTAAGTAACCTCGTGGGAAGTGTGGCATCAGGATTATATGCACATAATCTTGTTCTCAGGCTGTGCCCTTAACCAAGAGGGCTCTCTTCTTATTTCAGAGATTCCAGGAGCCTCAAGTAATGCGGTTTATTATGCTTAGGCATTACACTTAGCTCCGTACCTCTTGGCATCCCCTAGGGAATAAAGTCGAAACACATCACAGAAGGATCAGGACTGGCTTCCTGGGCATACGAATTGAGCACTTGCCCAGGGCCCCAAACTCAGGAATCCTGACGCTCTGTTGTTGCCATCTTGAAATTCTTAATAATTTTTGAACAAGGGGTCCTGAATTTTTATTTTGCACTGGACCCTGAAAATTATGCTAGTGTTCTTGGAAAGGATATAACATTTCCAAGGGAGCATTTCTCAAATATATGGGTGCTTATTTTATAAATTGTGAATAGTAATGACTATACATTTTTTTCAGAGGATGAAAAAATAAGCTCTTTCATTTATGAACCATCTTAGAAGTCAAAATCATAACATTGGATAAGGTAATCAGGATAAGACCATTTTGAATGCAAGGGTCCCACGGGACTAATTTCCTAAAAGGACTTTAATCCAAAGGATGTCTAAATTAATAATCTCTATGTTCGTCTTCTCGGGCTATGCTGGTGGGAGGGCGGACGGGGTGGGGAGCGGATACTAGGGGAGGGGAAGGCCCCTGAGGCTTTCTGTTGGGAGAAGGAACGTCAGGAAAGCCTGAATGCGCTAAAGCAACCAGGAAATAGCGTGAGGGTTTGCTGATGAGCAGGACCCCGAAAGTAAAGGGAGATGGGGCTGGGGATGAGGCCCTCTGACGGGGCGGGTGGCAACGGAGGCACAGGCTTCCTCAGGATGCTATAGAGGAAATAAGCTGCATCTGGTGACTAGCTGACTACAGAGACAGGAGGAAATCTGGGTAACGTGGAGAGTTTGGGCCAAAGCCACGAGGAAGTGTGATGGCACCTTGAAACAACGATGGAAGCAATTCTATCATAAAGTCAGTGTTGGCATGTCTCGCCTTGTTTGTTGGACTGTGAGTCCCCTGAATGCAGGCTGTGCTTTGTCTGTGCAGCTCCTCGTGCCTAGCGTAGTGTGCCAGAGCGGAACCGAAACACGCCTGTTGCCGTTCACCACGTGTGGCGATGGCTCCATCCATCAGCCAGGAGTGACTGAGGTCAGGGACATCATGAGGTCCAAGAAACTCCATGTGGGCTGGAAGGCGTGGACCATACAGACAAATCTAAAGCAGCTGGTTGGTGACTCTGCCATCCTGTGGAGTAAGGGCCATGGTCACATACTGCATGATGATGTTTCAGTCAGCGATGGAGCACATACGTGACTGTGGTCCCATGAGATTATAATGGAGCCGAAACATTCCTATTCCATCTATTCCTGTGCCTTTCTATGTTTAGCTATGCTTAGATACGCACGTACTTACCACTGTGCCGCAACTGCCTAGGGTGTTTGGTACAGGACTCTGCTGCACAGGGCTGCAGCCTAGGAGCAATAGGCCACAGCACACAACCCGGTGTGTAGTGGCTGTGCCATCTAAGTCTGTGTAAGTGCAGCTACAATGTCTGCACAATGATGAAATTGCCTAACGCCGCATTTCTCTGAACGTATCCTCATGTTTAAGCAATGCATGACTGTATTTCAAATGGTTATAGGCTGACGGAGATACTTGAAAAGAAAAGACACAGGAAAAGACAAACTTTTCCAAAAGAATGATTGAATCACTGCTCCATCACCTCCTTCAGATACTGCTGTAACAAACCCAGATTAGAGATACCAGCCCCACCACTGTGGATTGATTGTGGCTTGATGCTACCTGCAGCAATATTTTGGAAACTCAGATGCACATAAATAAGCTAATCACAATCTTCATTTCAGGGCATGTGTGACAGTTATTGGCACATTGTTTCTTGGCTTTCACCCTCCCCCACCCTCAAACTCTTTGCAGTATTGGGTGGGGGCTCCGAGGCTTGGCTGCTCCCGTCATGCTCTGTGCTGCATGGCACTGGAGGAAGCCCGCAAAGCTGCAAGGCTGGAGAGAAGGGACTTCCTCCTGCTGCTGCTTCCTGCCTGCCAGGGCCAGCCCAGCTCACTTCTGGGCGAGCAGTCACAACACATTCCCAGCTAAATGTTTAGTGGACAAATGGAGCACTCCGGCCAACCATTACGGAATAAACATTCTCCTCAAGCATACATGAAACATACGTATATGTATATGTATTTAAACGGACCAAGTATCAGGTTTTAAAGCAAGTCCCAAAAAACTCCAAAGAGTCTGTAATTCATTCAGAAAAGATTCTCATTCGCACTAAGATGTAGGAAAATTAAAAGCAACTTCATACATTTTGGAATTATACTAATAATACTCCCACCTTCCAAACAACTTTCTTGTAATTACCTCATAGATCAAAAATGACATGGAAATTTTAAAATACTTAAAATTTAGTAAAAATGAAAAGGCAACATATTTAAACTTATAGTATCCAGGAAGCATTACATCAAAGGAGATTTAAATATTTTTGTTTATATTAGAAAAAGCTTTACATTACTGAGCTAAGTTAAAAAAGAGAGATAATTTAGTTCCCAATCGACAGAATAAACTCACAGAGGGCAGAAGAAGGAAATAATAAAGAGCAAATATTAAGGACAGAGAAAGCAAATATACACTGGAAATCAGCAATAAAATCAAAATTATGTTTTTGAAGAAAAATTAATGAAATATGCAAATCTCTGGTGAGGCTGATTAATAAGACAAAAATAATCAAATGGGAAAGCACAAATGAAAAATAAAACAAGAGTACATTAGAGATTGAAAACATATCATAATATTATGTACAATTTTATTCCTTTTCTTTAAGCTGTAGGTCTCAACTGGCCATGGCTGGAGTTTCCCAATCACTCGATCTACTTTATTCATTTCATATATATTTTTGAACACCTGCTCTGTCCACGGCAGTGTTCTGCACTCCAGGGATTCAGGGGTGGGCAAGTCAGAGAGGCCCCTGTTCTTATGGACAGTAAGTGTCAAGAAAGAGGGAGATAGAAATAAGAATAAAGTAAGGAGGTTATAAAGAAAGTTTTAAAAAGTGATGTCATTGTGGGTGGTGGCAGGTGCTACTTCAAACGGAGTAGTCAGAAAGTCTGTCCCCTGCGGGTGGAGACGTGTGTGCGCCAGGACATGGTGGGTCAAAAGGAGCCCGCTGTGAAGATTTCTGGGGGAGAATATTGTAAACCAGTGTGTCCGCCGGAGTGTTCTGGGAAAGGAGACGTCTATGTCTGTGCTCTCTGGTGTGGTAGCCATTAACCACATGTGGCCATAAGGCTCTTGAACTGTGCTCTGTGTGACTGAGGAACTGAATTCTTTATGTAACTTAATTTTAATTAATTTTAATCTAAATAGTTATATGTGTGTGTCAATAAATATAAAACCTTATTTTTTTTTAAAAAAACCACAACCGTAGAAAAATATATTTACTAAACTACTGATGAATAAAAGAGAAAATCTTACATTATATGCTTAAAAATCTTTCCATAGGAAAAACACCAGGCCCAAGTATTTCACTTTTAATTTTTACACTCAATTTTAATCTTGTGCAAAATGTTAAGAGGAGTAGATAAAGAGGAAATACTTCTCAAATTTTTTTTGACAACAAAAGCAGACACAAACCATATATAAGGAGAGATTTTTACAGGTCAATTTCATGCATAAATATAGACATAAATCTATCATAAAATACCAGTACCCCTAATTCAGCAATAATTATACATGAGGTAATGACCAAGGTGGCTTAATTTTGGAAAGCAGGTTCCACAGACATTCACTAAATGCTGCTGTCAGCTGAACGTTCTCCTGGGTGAACGTTCTCCTGGAAAAACTGCGGTGAACAGCACAGATGGCCCTGGCTGCATGGAGCCCAGATGGCCACGCACGGGACATGCAGCCACAGTCTGGCCCAGCGAGACACGGGATGTGCAGAACCACAACGCAGGGAGAGGAGCTGGGTGCTGGCAAGGGACGGGCTGGTCCAAGATGACCTCACTGAGAAAGTGGTATCTGGACACACATCTTAAGCGTGCCAGGAAGAGCACAGTGTGGAGCGTGGAGGAAAGAGCCCTGCAGGTAGGGAGCTGGCATGTTTGACCAGAGGTCAGAAGGCCAGTGCCACAGGAGCTGAGTGAGCAGAGAAGAAACATTAAAGGAAGGCCCAGGAGGTGACAAGGGACCAGGTTATCTAGGGCCTTGAAGGCCAGTGCAGAGAGTGAGTGTTCCCGTGGGGAAGCCACTTGAGAGCCGAAATTTAAAAATCGGCACCATGCAAGTTTATTTAACAAGGGGCACTGCCGCTGCTGTGCTGGGAACAGTCTGGTGGAAACAGAGGGGCAAAAAGGAGAGGGTGCAGGTATCCAAGGCACAGGTGACGGTGGCTGCGCCAGAGGGATTCTGTGACTGGATCATCCTCTGAGCACATGCAGGTGAACTCGGCAGGCAGTGCCGAAGGACCTGCTGCAGAATGTGAGGAGAGTCCGCAGAGGCTCCGAGGTCTGTGGCCGGGCAGCTAAAATGATGGAATTCACATTTCCGCAGATGCTAAGACTGAAGAGGAACAAGTGGGGAGAAGCTCAGAAGCTCAGTTTGGGACATGCTAGGTCTGAAATGCTTGTCACACATCTGAGGGATGATGATAAAAAGACAGCTGGATAGACGGGTCCGGAAGTGAGGGCAGAGGTCTGGTGAACGTGAACGGTTGTGAGGAATCAGGTTATAGATGGAATCTAAAACTAGAACACAAGTGTAATGTTTATCCCCAAACCTGACTAAGATTGAACCAAAATAGAAAACCACAGACCAATCTCACTTGTGAAGGTAGATGCAAAAGTCTTAAATAAAATAAAAGCAAACATTACTAATAGCACATTAGTAAAAAAATCATTATAGCAAAAATGTTTAGAAATGTAAGAGTGGTTTGCTACTGGAAAAACCATTCGCATAATCCATCATACCATTAAAGCTAAGAAAAAAATCAGCAACTATCTCCATGACGCAAAAGAGGCATTTCACAAAATTTGAAATTCATTTGTTATAAAAATGAAATAAATTCTAAAATTCTAGCAAAAATTCTAAAAAATGTATGTACAAAGGTCTTTGTTGTAGCATTGTATGTTAGAGAAAACACTAATATTCATTAGCAGGTTGTTGATGGAGTAAACTATATTTCATTTATACTCTGCCGTTGAAAAAGTATGAGGATATCTCTATATACAGCTACAAAGAAAACTTCGGGGTTTATAATTGAGGGGAAAGGAGAGTAAAGAAAACTATGTGTACTCTGCTACTATTTATACAAATTAGAAGTATATGAATATATGAAAATATTTTCTTATACTAAAATTAGAAGTATCAAAAAACAAGAAAAAATAACTTACTATGAGTGAGGGAGGAAACAAGGTGCAGGGAACAGAGTAACAATCTATTTTCCTTAAAATATATCTGGCTTTATAAATTTAACTTTAGCACCATGTAAAATATTTTGCATAATTGTAAGACAAAATTATATTTGATAAAAACAATCCCTAAAAATTGAAAGCAAAATAAAACAACTGTACTCAGCTATGTATTGAGTTGGTGGCCTAAGTGCATATAAAGAAACTATTTCAAAAAACCTTAAAACACAGTATTTGACTTCTGGGTTAAACTTTAACGACAGAAAAATGTGAAAAATATTAAACAGGCTCCAGGAAACATATTGCTTGTGGTAATGTTACTACTATTTGAAGACTGTTGTACACCATACTTGCTGAGATAAAACAAACAAGTAATTCTGTTGGTTTATTGGCATCCAGAATTTCTGTCTTGAGAGAAAGGATGTATTGATGTAATATTGATGAAGTTTAGTAAAATCCTGTGGCCCTGAATTTGAATTGTTAATAGTAGAATTCACCAGTGAACCCATCTGGGCCTGATACTTTCTATTTTGGAAAATTATTAATTATTGATTCAGTTTTTTTAAATAGACATAGGTACATTCAGATTATTAATTTCTTCTTGTATGAGTTTGTGCAGATTGTGTTTTTCAAGAAACTAGTCCATTTTATCTAAGTTATCAAATTTATAGGCGTGGATTTGTCCATTGTATTTATCAATTATCCTTTAATGTCTGTATGATCTGAGATGATGTCCCCTTTCTCACTTCTAAGATTAGTAATTTGTTACCAATCTCTCTTTTTTTTGTTAACCTTACAAGAGGTTTATTGGTTTTATTGATCTTTTCAAAGAACCATCTTTTGATTTTGTTGCTTTTCTTTAATGACTTAGTGTTTTCAATTTCATTGATTTCTACTTTAATTTTTATTATTTATTTTCTTCTGTTTAATTTAATTCACTTTTCTTTATCTAGTTTTCTAATGTGAAATCTTACATTATTGATTTAGATCTTTTCTCTTTTCTAATATATATATTCAATACTATAAATCTCTCTCCAAGCACCACTTTTACTGCATCCCACAAATTTTGATAAATTTTGTCTTAATGTTCATTTACTTCAAAATATTTGAAAAATTTTTTGAGATTTCTTCTTGACTTATGTTCTTTAGAAGTGTGTTGTTAAATCTCTAATTATTTTGGAATTTTAGAGCTATCTTTTCTGTTACTGATTTCCAGTTTAATTCACTATGGTCTGAGAGCAGACATTGTATGGTTCCATTCTTTTAAATTGTCAAAGTATGTTTTCTGACCCAGAATATGATCTACCTTGGTGAATGTTCCTTGTGAGCTTGAGAAGAATGTGTGTTCTGCTGTTGGACAAAGTGGTCTGTAGACATGCATTATAACCAGTGGATTGATAGTGTTGTTGAGTCCAACTTGTCCTTACTGATGACATGCCTGCCGGATCTGCCCATTTCTGACACAGGGGTATTGACTCTCCAGCTGTAAGAGTGGATTCGTCTATTTTCCCTTGCAGTTCTATCTATTTTTGCCTCACATATTTTGATGGTCTGTTGTTAGGCACATACATTTTAAGGGCTATTTATCTGATAACCTTATTATTAATATTATTTAATGTGCCTCTTTATTCCTGATGACTTCCCTTGCTGTGAGGTCTGCTTTGTCTAAAATTAATATACGTAACCTTAACATTTGTACCCCCATAATATGCTGAAATAAAAAAAAATAACATAAAATTAATGTAGCTACTCCTGCTTTCTTTTGCTTAGTGTCATTGTGTTATGTTTCTCTCCATCCATTTATTTTTAATCTATAGGTGTCTTTATATTTAAAGTGGATTTTTGCACAAGACATATAAGTGGTTTTTCTTTTTCTTTTCTTTTTATCCACTCTGACAACCTTTATCTTTTATTTGGTGCATTTAGACCACTGACAATCAGAGTGATTATTGATCTGTTTGGTCTACTATCTATCCTAGTTTTATTGCTTTCTGTTTGTCACCATTATTCGCTCCTATTTATGTTTTCCACTCTTGTTCTGCCTTTAGAGGCTTTAATCAGGCATTTTATATGATTCCATTTTCTCTTCCCTCTTAGCATGTCAGGTGTACCTTTTTTTCATTTTTATCAGTGGTTGACCTAGAGTGTGCCATATACATTTACAGCTAACCCAACACCACTTTCAGATCACACTATACTGTTTCATGGGTAGCAAAAGCACCTGAAAGTAACAAAATAAGTCTAATTCCTCCTCCTATCCCTTGTATCATTGTTGCCATTCACTTAGATTATACATTAGTCATATACATGTATGGATATTTATATATTCCCGTACATTTTTATTGTTATTATTTTGAATAAACTGCTGCTAGATCAATAAAGAATAAGAAAAATGAAGTTTTTATTTTATTTTCACTTATTCTTTCTTCAATACTCTTTTTTCTTTATGTAATCTGAGTTTTTAACCTATATTATTTTCACTCTCTCTAAGGAACTTCTTTGAATATTTCTTGCAAAGCAGGTCTACTTGGAACAAATTTCCTAAATATTTGTTTCTTCTCTGAAATTCTCTTTCACTTTTGAAGGGTAATTTCACAGGGTACAGAGTTATTGGTTGGTGGTTTTTTCTGTCTCAACACTTAATACTTCACTCACTCTCTTCTTGCTTGCAAGGTTTCTGAGGAGAACTAATGAAGGTTCCAGAGGACATTGAGTCTTTTTCATAGCAAATATATAGTGAATGAGGCCAACTGAAAGCAGCCACTAGGCTCATGTGAAAAATGTTCTTGCCCCTTTCCCTCTACCGGATACAGATAGGTTGGTTGGCTTTCATTTATGTCTGCTCCTTTCCTCTAAAAGAATCACCGAGTCTAAGCAACAGTGTTGTTGCTTCAGCAGACGTCTGCTGATTCCTTGCTGTGCTTTTGCTGCCAGATGGGTAGGGAAGTGCAAAGCTGACGAGGCCCAGGCCCACTGCAAAGTAACTGGCAGAGTGTGGGGGAAGGGAGGAAGAGCCAAGTTAGGCAAGCACTCTCTGATTCATTCATGCTTTTCACTAACATTCACTGAGGCTTTTCATGTGTCAATCCCTGTGCTGGACTCTGGGGACAAAATGATAAATACGAGAATGCCAATGCCCTCAAAGACGCACCATTGAATTGAGACAGACACTTACGCAGGAAGTTACAGCACAATGTGGTAAATCCAGTGATAAAATTATTCAAAGAATATTATGGAAACAGAGGACAGCACCAAATGGAAGGGGGGACAGAGCCGAGAGTAGAGAGTTGAGGAAGTCTCTGAGTTAAACATTAGCCAGCTAGTATGAATTAAACAGGTGAAGAATACGTGCACAGCATTCCAGACAGAAGAAGCCATGTGAAAATTCACTGAGGAAATGAACAAAGGAAACAGCAACAACCTTGTGTGGTTGGAAGCTAGGGGTGGGCTAGATCACGGAAGGCCTTGGCTTTCTGGAGGGAAGTTGGATTTTTATCCTGAAGGCAATGAGAAAACCATCAGGAGAGTCGATGCTGAAGACCGACATAATCTGATTTGAATTTCCCAGTTAACACTGTGGAGGCCATGTGAATAATGTTATAGCTGGGAAGAGACCAGAATGAAATCAGAGGAGCTGTTGAAAGACTGAAAGAAGAAGTTAGGTGTAGGATGAAGAATTCATTTCTGGATACCTTGTGTTTGGGGGACCTGAGAGACACCGTATGAGAGGTAAGCAAGAAGAGGAGTATCAGTCAGGTCTGAGTATTAACACAGTCACCATGGAGATTATAAACAGAACCGTTGCTAGGCAGTGGGAGAGGGCTGCAGGGAGAGACTTCCTCCCTGGGGTGGGTTCTATTCAGGGCTCTTTGAGAACCCAAGACTGCAGCTAAGAGGGCCAAAGAGATGCAGTAATTAGGGTGACACATGATCAATGTTGGTCCTGCGTGCCTTCCTCAAGCTTGGCAAAACAAGTGGAAGGCATTTCCAACATGTTACAGTTCAGATTTCTGCTCTCTTCCAACAGAGAATGGTTAAGCAAGTGCACCATGTGTCCGAACTGGATGTAAATCAGATGCAAGGTGGTTGACAGGAGATTTTTGTCCAAATAATAGACCAGACCTTTTCAGGCTCCATAAAAAGAGCTATAAAGATCAATATCTACAAAAACCTGAATTCCATTTTCCACGAAAGGAAATTTGAGCTCCCCTGGGGCCCCTGTCAACTGCTTTTTATTGGTGGACAGATGGGGAGGGATGTGGATCATATCTCATTCCTTCAGTAGATTATAGGATCCAAGAGCCATAGAATCACATAGCTAAAGGGGATGTTTGAAGTCAATTTACCTGGCCTGCCTTCAGAAACTTGAGGTAAAGCTTCAGCAGTAACACTGCAAGGCAGAATTCCTTCAGTGGCCCTCCTGGGAGTCAGGACCAACTAATGCTCTGGAACCAGGGTAGAGATGTGGAGAAAAAGAAAGGGCCCCACAGAGGCGTTGCATAGTGTAAATGAGGAAAAGGTGATCTTGACAATAAGGCCCCCCCAGTGAAAGGTGGGTTACACATAAGTGTAGGTTTGGCAAAATATAAAACAAAACCAAAAACAAAACGCACAACAACTTTGGATTTAAAAAAAGAAATAGTCTAAAACATGAAAACAAAAACTGGAGGGTGGTTATCATCATACTCCACCCTTCCTACTTGCATTAGTGAGAGGAATCTTTGCAGATAATATATCATAAATATTAAACAAAAATCTATTAGACACTTGCACATTTACCTTCTACAAATCGTCATTAAACTCAAGTTGTGACTGACAAAACTAAGACTCAGAAGAGGCAGATAACATGCCCAAGTTTAACTGTTAGTTGGCTGAAGAGTGTGGAAGCAAAGCACAGTGTTCCTTGTGATGCAATTGTTTCCAGTAGAACTCACTTTTTATTAAGAAAAATTATTTTTAAATTTTTTCATTGTGGCAAAATGTATGTAACAAAGTTTGCCATTTTAGCATATAGTTCAGTGGTATTAATTATATTCACAATGGTGTACAACTATCATCATTACCTATTTCCAAAATTTTTATCAGCCAAAAACAGAAACTCTGTAACCATTAAGCAAAACTCCCCATTTCCCGCCCCTACCTGTGTTCTGATAAACCTCTAAGCTACTTTCTGTTTCTATGAATTTTCCTACTATAGATATTTCATATAAAAGGAATCATGCAATTTTTCTTCTTTTACGTCTGGCGTATTTCTATTAGCATAATGTTTCAAAGTTCACCCGTGTTTTAGCATGTATCAAGAACTTCATTTAGTTTTTATGGCTGAATAATATCCCGTTGACTATTATACCACTTCATGTTTGTCAGTTTATGTGGACACTTAGGTCACTTCCACCTTGTAGATATTGTGAGTGACACTACAGTGAACACTGGCCTACAAGCATCTGTTTGAGTCCCTATTTTCAATTCTTTTTGGTATATATGTGGCAATGGAATTGCTGGATCATAAGGGAATTCTATGTTTAGCTTTCTGAAAGAACCACAAAACTGTTTCCTATAGTGGCTGAACAATTTTACAATCCTGCCAGCAATGTTTGGCAGTTCTAAGTTTTCCACAAGGATTTGTTTTCTACTTTGTTTAATTTTAAAATAGCCATCCTAGCAGGTGTGATGTAGCATCTCATCTTGGTTTTGAGCTTCACTCCACTAATGACTAATGATATGGAGTATCTTTTTTAATGTGTTTATTGGCCATTTGTGTAACTGTTTTGGAGAAATGTCAGTTCAAGTCCTTTGTTCATTTTTTCATCTGGTTATCTATTGTAGAGTTGTAGAAGTTCATTCTGTATATTCACCTCTTATTAAATAAATTGGCAAATGTTTTCTCCCATAGTGTGGAGTGCCTTTGCACTCTGTTGCCTATGTCCTTTGATACACAAATTCCTTTAATTTTAAGGAAGTCCAGCTTAACTATATTTTCTTTTGTTGACTGTACTTTTGGAGTCGTATCCAAGAAATAATTACCAAATCCAAAGTCATGAAGCTTCTCCCCTGTTTTCTTCTGAAAGTATTATAGTTTTAACTCTTACATTTGGGTATTTGATCCATTTTGACCATATGGTATTAAAGAAAAAATCTAAGTTCTATTTCCACATTTGTCTATCCAGTTTTTCAAGCACCATTTGTTGAAAACACTGCCCTCTTTCCATCTTATGGTCTTGGCTCCCTTGTTGAAAATCATTTGATCATAAATGTGAGGGTTTATTTTTTGAAGGTTTTGATAACTGATTCAATATTTTTACTTCTATATTAATATGTCTGTTCAGATTTTCTCTTTATTCTTCAGTTAGTTTGATAAATTTTTGTGCCTCTAAGAATTTCTCCATTTCAGCTAGGTTATCTATTTTTTTGTGTACAAATATTCAAAGTAATCTCATATAATCTTTTTTATTTCTGTAAGATCAGAAATGTTCCTACTTTCATTTATAATTTTAGTTATTTGTGTCTTTGCTTTATTTTATTTTGTCAGTCTTGCTAAAATTTGTCAATTTTGTTGATGTTTTAAAAGAACTAATTTTGGGTTCACTGGTATTCCTTATTGTTTTTCTATTCTTTAATTTATCTCCAGGACAATCTTTATTATTACAATTCTCCTAGATTTGAATTTAATTCTCTCTTCTTTTTCTTGGTCCTCAAGGTATAAACTTAGGTTATTGATTTGAAATCTTTCCTATTTTTTAATGTAGGCATTTACACTATCTATTTCTCTCTGAGCACTGCTTTTATTGAATCCCATAAATTTTGGTATGTTATGTTTTTGTTTTCATTTGTCTCTGTAAGTATTTTCTAATTTCCCTTGCAATATCTTCTTTGACCTATTGGTTGTTAAATAGTGTGTTGTTTAATTTCTATACATTTGTGGCTTTTCCAGTTTTCCTCCTATTATTAATGGTTGGCATCACTCCATTGTGGTTAGAGAAGATAACTTTGTATAATTCCAATGTTTTAAGACTTCTTTTGTGGACTACTATATGATCTATCCTAGAGAATAATCTGTGTTTACTCAAGAAAAATGCATATGCTCCTGTTGTTGAGTAAAGTGATCTCTTGATGTTTGTTAGGACCAGTTGGTTTATAATGTCATTAAAATCTCCTATTTTATCACTGATCTTCTGTCTAGATGGTCTATCCATCATTAAAAGCAGGGTATAGAAATTTCCAATTATTTTTGTAGAATTGTCTATTTCTTCTTTCTTTTATTCCCTAAGTCTTTTTTTTCCCTTTTAAATTTTTTTATTTCAGCATACTATGGGGATACAAATGTTTAGGTTACATATATTGACTTTGTCCCACCCGAGTCAGAGCTCAAGCATGTCCATCCCCAAGACAGCACACACTGCACCCATTAGGTGTCAATATACCCTTCCCCTTCTCCCTCCTCCCATCTGCCTGACACCAGGTGAATGTTACTACTATATGTGCACATAAGTGCTGATCAGTTAATACCAATTTGATGGTGAGTCTATGTGGGGCTTGTTTTTCCATTCTTGGGATACTTCACTTAGTACAATGGGCTCCAGCTCTATCCAGAGTATTACAAGAGGTGCTAGTTCACCATTGTTTTTATGGTTGAGTAAAACTTCATGGCATACATATACCACATTTCATTAATCCACTCATATATTCATGGGCACTTGGGTTGTTTACACATCATTGCAATTGTAAATTATGCTGCTATAAACATTCTAGTGCAGATATCATTTTTATAGAATGTCTTTTGTTCCTTTGGGTAGATACCCAGTAATGGGATTGCTGGATCAAATAGTAGTTCTACTTTTAGCTCTTTGAGGTATCTCCATATTAATTTCCACAGAGGTTGAACTAGTTTGCAGTCCCATCAGCAGTGTAGGAGTATTCCTAGCTCTCCACATCCACCCCAACATTTCTGGTTTTGGGACTTTTTGATAAAGGCCATTCTCATTGGAGATAAGGGATATCTTATTGTGGTTTTGATTTGCATTTCCCTGATGATTAGAGATGTTAAGAATTTTGATTTTTTCATATTTTTTTGGCAATTAGTCTATCTTCTTTTGAAAAGTTTCTGTTCATGTTCTTTGCCCACTTTTTGATAGGATTATTTGATTTTTTCTTGCTGATTTTCCTGAGTTCTATATAGATTCCAGTTATCAGCCCTTTATCGGATGTGTAGCATGTGAATATTTTCTCCCATTCTGTAGGTTGTCTGTTTGCTCTTGTGATGGTTTCCATGGCTGTGCAGAAGCTTTTTAATTTGATCAGGTCCCATTTATTTATTTTTGTTGTTACTGTGATTGCCTTTGGGGTCTTCTTCATAAATTCTTTGCATAGGTCAATGTCTATAAGAGCTTTTTCAATATTTTCTTGTAGAATTCTTATAGTTTTAGGCCTTAAGTTTAAGTCTATTATCCACCATAAGTTGACTTTTGTGAGAGGTGACAGATGCAAATCCTGTTTCAGTCTTCTACTTGTAGCTATCCAATTTTCCTGGCACCATTTATTGAATAAGGATTCTTTTCCCCAGTGTATGTTTTTGTCTGCTTTCTCAAAGATTAGATGGCTATATGAGGATGGTTTTATATCTGGTTTCTTAGTTCTGTTCCATTGGTTTATGTTTCTGTTCTTGTGCCAGTGCAATTGTGTTTTAGTTATTATAGACTTGTAGTATAGCTTGGAGTCTGGTAAATTGATGCTTTTCAATTTGTTCTTTTTGCTTAAGATTATTTTTGCTATACCAGTTCTTCTCTGGTTCCATACAAGGTGTGTAATTATTTTTTCTAGAGCTGTGAAAAATGATGTTAGTATTTTGATAGGGATTACACTGAATCTATAGATCACTTTGGGTAGTTTAACAATATTGATTCTACTGACCCATAAGCATGATATGATTTTCAACTTGTTTATGTCCTCTGTTATTTCCTTCCTCAGTGTTTTGCAGTTCTCCCTGTAGAGGTATTTCAACTCCTTACTTAAATATATTCCTAAGTATTTTATTTATTTTTGTTGTTGTTGCTATTGTAAAGGGTATTGAGTCTTTGATTTGGTTCTCAATTTGACTGTTGTTGGTGTATAAGAATGCTACTGATTTGTGTGCATTGATTTTGTAACCCAAGGTTTGGCTGAATTTATTTATCAGTTCCACTAGTCTCATGGCAGAATCTTTGGGGTTTTCTAGATACAAGATCATATTGTCAGCAAAGAGTGATAGTTTGACCTCTTGTGCCCCAATTTGGGTGCCCTTGATTTTCTTCTCTTGTCTCATTCCTCTGGCTAAGACTTCTAGCACTATACTGAATAGATATGTGATAGAGGGCAACCTTGTCTGGTTACAGTTCTAGAAGGGAATGCTTTCAGTTTTTCCATTCAGTATGATATATTGGCTGTGGGTTTGTCATATATAGTTTTTATTATTTTTAGGTAAGCCCTGCCTATGCCTATTTTGTTAAGTGTTCTTATCATAAATGGGTGCTGCTTTTTCTACATCTATTGAAAGAATCATATTGTATTTGTTTTTGCTTCTATTTATGTGGTGACTTACATTTGTAGATTTGTGTTATAGGTCTGTGTATGTTGAACCATTTCTGCCTCCCTGGGATGAAGCCCACATGGTTGTAATGATTATTATTTTTTTTTTTTGATAAGCACCTGAATTTGGTTTGCTAGGATTTTGTTGAGAATTTTTACATCTATATTCATAAATGATATTGGTTTGCAGGGTTTTTTTTTTTATTACGTCCTTACCTGGTTTGGGTATCAGGGCGATGTTGACTTTGTATAGGCACCAGTTCTTCTTTGTAGATCTGGTAAAATTTGGTTATGAAACCATCTGTTCCAGGACTTTCCTTTTTAGGAAGGTTTTTTATTGCTGTTTCAATTTTGGTAGTTGATACTGGTCTGTTCAGGAATTCAGTTTCTTCCTGTTTGAACCTGAGAGGCTATATGTTTCTAAGAATTTGTCCATTTTCTCCACAGTTTCAAGTTTATGTGCATAGAGGTTTTTATAGTGTTCATAGATGATATTAATTTCTCTTTTTAATTCTTTCAATGTTGGCTTTATATATTTAGAGACCTTGTCATTTGGTGTATATATACCCATTATTTTTCTTTGTTGTGAGTTGATTTTTTTTATCTTCTTTGTCTCTTGTAACATTTTTTGACTTGAAGTCTATATTGTCTGATATTATTATAGCTACCCCATTCCCTTTTGGTTACACTTATTTGGGATATCTTTTTCTACCCTTTCACATTAACCTTTTGTTTAGATTTAAAGAGAGTATTTTGTGGACAGCATACAGTTAAATCATTTTTTTTTTTATTATTCTGCTAACCTCTGCCTCTTGGTTAGAGTTTATTGCATTTACATTTACTAATAAGGAAAGACTTCTGCCATTTGTTATTTGTTTTCAGTATTTCTTATACCTTTTTTGTCCCTCATTTCCTTAATTATTACCTTATTATGTTTAGTTAATATTTTGTAGTGAACCAATTTGATTCCCATCTGATTTTCTTTTCTTTTTAGATATTTTGTTTTTTATCATGGAGATTACATTTAACAGCCTTTATTAAAAGGTGTTAAAGAGAAAATTTATAACAGTCTACTTTGAGTTGATACCAACATAACTTCAGTAGCATACAAAAACTTTGTTCATGTACATTTCCATCCTCCCCTTTTATGTAATTGTGACAAATTACATCTTTACACACTATGTGCCCATAACACATTTATATTTCTATGAATTTTTATTTAAATCATGTGGTAAATAAAAAGTGGAGTTATTCATCAAAAAATAATATTAATAGGATTTTCCTCAGCTTTTGTTTATCTTGGTATGTCATATTTTAGTCCTCATTTCTGAAGGCCAGTTTTACCAGATATAAAATTATTGGTTGCTTGTCCCCCGCTCCCTTCAGGTCTTTAAATATGTCATCCCACTGCCTCTAGCCTCTGTGGTTGCTGATGAAAAAAATCATCTGTTAATCTTATCAATGACTCCTGTCCATGATGAGTCACTTCTCTCTTGCTGCTTTCAAAATTCTCTCTCTCTCTCTTTCTCCCTTTATTAATCTTTTGATTATTTGACTATAATGTGTCTCATTATGGGTCAATTTGAGATTATCTCATTTGGAGTACATGAGCTTTTTGGGTTTGTAAATTCATGTATTTCATAAAGTTTGGGAAGTTTTCAGACATTATTTCTTTAAACATTTTTTGCTATATTTTTCTCTTTCTTCCCCTCTTCAATAATGTATGCATTGCTCACCTTGATAGTGTCCCACAGATCACTTATGCTCTGTTCAATTTTCTTCAGTTTTAAAAAATTGTATGCTTCTCAGATGAAATAATTTTAATTGTCCTATTTTGAAGTTTGTTGATTCTTTGTTCTGCCAGCTCAAATCTTCTCTTACACACCTCTAGTGGATATTTTATTTTACATATTACTTTTTAGCTGCAAAATTTTTGTTTAGTTTCTTTTTATAATTTCTATCTCTTTACTGACGTTCTCATTCTCTTTATACATTGTTTTCCAGGTTTTCTTTATTTTTTTTCTCTTTCTTTCCTTTAGCTCTGTCACCACATTTAAAGCAGTTGTTTTAAAGTTTTTGTCAAATAAGCAGAGTTTAAACTTTTTCAGGGAAAAATTCTGTCTATTTCAATAGACCATACTTTTTTGTTTATTTTTATTATCTGTGTTTTTTGTTTGTTTTTGGTTGAAAAGTGGATATTTGAATATTATAATGTGTTATTGCTGAAAATAAGATTCTTCCCTTTTTCCAATGTGGTTGTCTGTTTAGCATTATTATTATTATTATTATTATTGAAGGTCCATTTGTTTATTGACTTTTCAAATCTACTTTTGCAAAGATTTTATTCCTTGTTGTGCATAGTCATTGCATGGTCTGGAATACTTAGCTTGTGTTCACCTTGTGGTTTTACAAAGATTTCCTTGAATGCCAGGAGCTAACACAAGTGAAATTTTCCCAATCTTTTTGAATATCTACTCTGTGCCATGACACTCCTTCTACATTTAGCCAGCTTACTCTGAGCCCTGGGATCAGCCTGAGGTGAGACCTCAGGGTTGCCACAGGTTTTTTGTTAACATTCTTCTTACCCTGTGCATGTGCATGGCTTTTGAAATCTCCCTATATACACGGCTGCTTTTTTTTTTTTTCAGCATATTATGGGGGTACAGATTTTAAGGTTTCAATAAATGCCCTTTTCCCCCTCCCCCCACAAGTCTGAGTTTCCAGTATGACCATCCCCCAGATGGTGCACATCTCACTCATTATGTATATATATACCCTCCCCCCTCCCCCCTACCCAATACCCTATTACTGTAGTACCTATGTGTCCACTTAGGTGCTACTCAGTTAATACCAGTTTGCTGGTGAATATATGTGGTGCTTGTTTTTCCATTCTTGGGATACTTCACTTAGTAGTATGGGTTCCAGCTCTAACCAGGAAAATATAAGATGTGCTATATCACCGTTGATTCTTAGAGCTGAATAGTACTCCATGGTATACATATACCACATTTTATTAATCCATT